>BDUI01000023.1:1432339-1442339 GCA_002335545.1 Apodemus speciosus
AGACAGGGTTTCTCTGTGTAGCCCTGGCTGTCCTGGAACTCACTCTGTAGACCAGGCTGGCCTCGAACTCAGAAATCCGCCTGTCTCTGCCTCCCAAGTGCTGGGATTACAGTCGTGCGCCACCACGCCCGGCTCACCTCTCTGCTTCTAAAAACTACCGACTGGTCAAAAGATTGTCAAATGTCTAGCCAGGACGGTACTGAGGTGCTGTGCTTTAAGCCCAGGGGACATCTGGGCTCCCCTTGGCGGGTGTGGGTGACTCTCACAGCCCTGTCAGAAGGCAGCGAGCCCGTGGAGGCCCAGCTGGCAGGCTCATAGAACACCTTGTTGGAATGGGAAGTGCATCTCCTACGAGGACCCCAAGCCTGTGGACAGCACTGCCCTGCCTTGGCCACTGCCTTCCCAGACATTCCTTGCATACCGTGTGAGGACACCTGGACGTCCCACGGAACCATCCCCACCAAACAGTCTCTTCTCTAGACACTGCTGAGGGACCTCCCAGCTCCGAGCCCTGCAGCTCTATGCTGTCCGCTGACGCCCAGTCAGATCCAGCCTTGTGACAGACAGGCCACACACTTACCGCAGACCCAAGATCCGTACAGAGAGCAGGCCAGGAGCTAGAAAGAGAAGCACAGAGCTCTGAGCCCAACAGTTCAGTCCCCAGGGGGCGTTCACGTGGCCCCACCCCTCCTGGGGCTCCAGCGCACTCTCCCCCTTACCCTCAGCTCAAGTTCCACACCGAGTCACCTTCCCATGTAAGTCACCTCCCCTCTGCCTCCCATGTCTCACTCCTCCACCCCAGGACCCTGGCCAGCTGCTCCTGAACAACCTGTCCTACATCAGCACACAGCAGCAGGCTCTTCCCACTTGGCAGGACTCAACCCAAGGGGACTTTTTAGAAAGAATGGCTGGAAGCAGGAAGAGAGACATGGCGGCAGCTTTGAGGCCAGGATGGAGTCATGTTTATGCCCCATGCTACCTATCTCCAGGTATCGGGATCTTCATCCGAGCACCTGAGAATGCAACCGTACACAGCAACGTGTCGCCCCAGCATCTCAGGACAGATGGACTGTATGCAGGAGCCTTTCCGGAGGCAAAAAAGCTACAATGAGGTCACAAAAAATATGCCCAGAGGCGGCGGAATGGCTTTGTTGTATGGGCAGGTGTGTGTCACGTCTGAAGATGTGACTGTCATCCCAGCACTGTGGAGGTGGAGGCAGGAGTGCTGCATGTCCTAGAACAGCCTGGCTTACATCGAACAGCCTCGAGGAAATCCCAAACAGCATTTAAAAACACAAACAAAGCCAACCACAGGTAGGATATGTACGATGACTAGGAGGACAGCCTCATGAGGACAGAGGGCCTCCTCCTGTGCGTCCCGAATCCCATCCCTCAGGAAGCAGAGGAAGGCGGAGCTCTGCGAGGCCCGGCCAGCCTGGTCTATATACCAAGTTCCAGTCAGCAGGAACTACATGCCGGGCGTGGTGGCGCACGCCTGTAATCCCAGCACTTGGGAGGCAGAGGCAGGCAGATTTCTGAGTTTGAGGCCAGCCTGGTCTACAGAGTGAGTTCCAGGACAGCCAGGGCTACACAGAGAAACCCTGTCTCAAAAAAACCAAAAAAGAAAAAGAAAAAAAGAAAAACAGCAGGTGCTACATAGCAAGATCCTCTCTTGGAGAGAAAAAGTGGGAGGGGGTCTGATCTGGGACTGCCCCTCCGGGACAGAAAGGTGGGACCGGGAGAAGGACACCCACAACAAGGGGATTGCCCCGCCTCCAACACTGGGACTGGGCTGACCTAAGCCTAACCTTCCATGCTCCTGCCTCAGCCCTCCTCACTGACTTAAGCCTTGCTCAGGGCTACTGTTTCCCAAGGTCACGACCTCTTGGGCTGAAGTCAGACTTTCTGTCTGAGTGGCACACAGCAGGCGTGGTCTTCCCCATGGGAAAACTCAAGGCTTTGGATAAACTTACAGCAAAGTAAATGCCCTACGAAGTGGTTGGAGGTGCCAGCAGTAGGCTTTTGTTTTAACTAACACAGGGTCTATGTTGCCCAAGCTGGCTCTGACCTCTGACCTCGGGAGAGCCTTCTGAGCAGCTAGACCTACATGAAGGCACATCAGGCCTGGCTCCAACCAGACTTCTGTGCTGTCATGCTGGGAATGAAATGCGGGGCCTTTCATTCAGTGAGTGCTTTAACAATGGACCACATCTCCAGGCTTCCTCCTCCTCCTGCCTTTCAAAATGGTATTACTTATGTACCCATGGCCTGCAAGTCACAGAACTCCCAAGTGCCCGTCTCTTGAAGCAGGGATCCAGGATACCTGGGCTAGGTTCATCCTGCCTCCGCCTCCCAAGGGGTGGGATCACAGCTGTACCTCCCAATGCCTTGCAGCAAACGCCCTCCTTGCTGCCTCTAAGGTGTTAGTTTCTCCTTCAAATAGGATCATAGTGAGATCTATTAACTGCCACCGGAGAGCTGCCAGCTGAGCTGGGCACAGTGATGGGGTCCGGTGACCCCAGCATGGGAGACTGTGTCAGGGACATTATGAGTCTGATATGACTCTAGGCCACACGGGAAGACTCTATCTTTAAAAGAAAAAATGTCGGGCATAGCATCATAAGCCTGTCATCCTAGTATTTGGGGCTAGAGCCTGGAGGATCAGGAGTTCAAAGCCAGCCTCTGATACATGAGATCAGGTCTCAAAAACAGGCATGTGTGGCTGGAGTTCTGTTGGCAGGGCCCTTGCCTAGAATGCACCAAGCCCTTAGGCTGTATAAATGGGCACGAGGGTGCACACCTGTCCTCCCAGCCCTAGAGGCAGATCAAGCCTTCAAGATCACCCTCAGTTTACTGCAAGTTTGAGGCCAAGCTGTGATTCATCAGACACTGTCTCAAAGCAACAAAACACAGATGTAGTTAGACCCGGCTGCCTGAGTTCTTCCGTTTCTTATGTCAACACTGCAACCTGCTAGGCGATGGGAGATTCCACTTAGCAACTGTTCTCAAGTCTACCAAATTGCATTGGTGTCTAATCCCTGTATATAAAGAGGGAGATACCAAAGCGTTGGCAGGGAAACAGACAACTGCTCTAGTAGCCCTAGCTGTCCAGGGTGGTGATGAAGGTGAAAGCCTCTTCTCTGTCCCACTCTGTGTTTCAGGGACATCAGCCAGGTTCCTGCAACCAGTCTTCTGAGGTTGGGAGATATACAGGCCTCGGCATCCCAGACTATAATCTGGGGCGATAAAAGGAGGCCTGGAGCTTGCTATGTAGACCAGGCAGGCTATGTAGACCAGGCCGAAGTGTGTGAAGTGAATTCAAACACACTTCAGCCCAATCCTAGACCCAGACATTATCGCAGACTGGGATCTGACCTATAGGTCTCTGCGGTCCCAACGCATCTCAACACCGGACTTGGGCTCCGATGTCCCCACAGCCCCAGCTCGAAGCACTATCCCGATCTCAGCGCGTCACTCACCCGCCAGCGCCGCCATCTTGGCCTCGGCCTTCAGACAACCTCTGCGGTCCGCCCTCCAAAGAGTTCCGGTTCTGGTCCAACGCCCAAATAGACACCAGCGGAAACCGGAACCAGAAGCAGAGTGGTTCTGCCCCGCTTTCTACCTGTGATCGCGCCCGCGTAGTGTGTGCCACCATCCTCCTGTGACAAACAGGAAACAGAGACAAAAGCAAAAACTTCAATTTTTAGGGAACGAAAAAGTAAGCGTGGTCGTCCCTGGGTGGGCTCGAACCACCAACCTTTCGGTTAACAGCCGAACGCGCTAACCGATTGCGCCACAGAGACAACATTGCGGTACCATCTATAGTATAATCCTACAAGGTTTGATGCACGAAGTGTGAAGTGCGCTTGCGCACAGACGCAATAGCACGGGGCGGAGGCAGGGCGGTATCGGCACCTTGTGCGTGGCCGAAATAGCTCAGTTGGGAGAGCGTTAGACTGAAGATCTAAAGGTCCCTGGTTCGATCCCGGGTTTCGGCAAAGTGGATTTCTTTTTTCCTTCCTCATTGACAAACCCGTCTGCTGTTTTTGAGATTTTGATTTGCTTTGAACCACAGTGTTGAATTTGTGCAATCCAATGTTGAACTTTGAAGTTTTATTTAGATATTAGCAAGCAGTCTTACATTGTTCGAATTAGTAGGACTAAAGCCATTACTGATCATGAAATGTCAAAGTGTCACGGTGAAGTGTACACACCTGTCAGTCTAGCACTCCGGAGAAGCAGCAGAGCGTGTGTATGAGGTCAAGTTCCTCCTCTCAAAAAGCCAAAATTATTGTTGGTGTTGATGATGCTGTTAAATAATATTTTTCAAATGGCTCAGCAGTTAAGAGCATTGGTTCCTCTTTCAAAAGATTGGGGATTCAATTCCCAGCATCCCATAACTTTGCAAAGCCCCAGTTCCTGGGTCTCTGGTGCCTCGTGACCTCTCCAGGCAGTAGGCATGCATGCAGTCAAAACACCCACATAAAATAAAATAAGATGAATGAAATATAGGTGGCTATAGCACTTCCCTACCGTGCAGCAGACCCTGGTTCCACCCTGGCACCACATAGACAGGGCATGCGTGGTGTGCCCGTCACTCCAGCACTGGGGAGGCTGAGGCGGGAGAGCCGGAGTGCTTGACTACACAGCGAATTCGAGGCCAACCATGATAATGATAATGGCCTCAACTATGTATGGTTGAGGGGGGGGTAGAAGCGGTTGACTGTTAGACCTGTAGACCTGAGTTAGACCTCTAGATCCCACAAGGTGGCAGGAGAGAACTGAGTCCGCAAGTTGTCCCAGGCATGGGTACAACGGCTCATGCGTCTCATTTGCATGAAACGCGCACACGCTGCCCCTGCCTCTTGTCCCCAGAGTGCTTGGCCTGGCACTAAGGGATGTTAGGTGGCTGTCGTTTGGTGGGAAGTCAGTAGTGCCTGGGTTGGAGTCGTGAACTGAACGGAATCTATGCACCTAGCACACTAGCACACTCTTCCATTAATTTCCACTTGTGTAGCGATTTATTTTGGATTGTATGTTTGTGTGAGCATGCCCGTGTGTGTGTGTGTGTGTGTGTGTGTGTGTGTGTGTGTGTGTGTGTGTGTGTGTGTGTTACAAGGCTGGGTATGGCTGGAGAGAGCTATGGACTAGAGGAAAACAAACTTTTAGGTTTGTTCGTTTGCTTTTGAGTCAGAGCTTCACTTTTTAGCCTGGACTAGCCTTCAGCTCATGGGACTCTGGCTTCAACCCTACCCTGCCCATCTAGAATTTTAGATTTACAGAAAACTTACAAAGATAGTTCAGAGACAGCCTAAGTAGGCCACAGCCAGCTGAGCCATACTAGATATTAAATATTTCGTGTGTGTGTGTGTGTGTGTGTGTGTGTGTGAGAGAGAGAGAGAGAGAGAGAGAGAGAGAGAGAGAGAGAGAGAGAGATCTACCAGTGCCGGAGCTCTCCACTGTGCATCCTGTCAGGTGCTCTGCGCCGGAGACGCCCCTCCCCCCCCCACCGTTTCCCTGCGGTGTGAAGGCTCCTTGTGTGCGGCTGAGGCATACTGACCCAGTTACCTGGGTGCCCACTAGACTGGGCTTCCCTCTCTTCCCCCTGGTGTCTTTGCAATGCCAGCTCCCCAAAGGCGCTGGAAAATCAGGGGCCACAGCCCCATGTGGACTGTAATCTGAGGTGGGTGGGGTTAGATGAGGTCATGGGGTTCCCAGAATGGCGTAAGAGGACGAGTCGAGTATGGTGCCATCCACTGGGTACGGTGGCTTGCACCTGGGACCCTGACGTTTGAAAGCTTGAAGCAATCAGAGCTCTGAATTTGAAGCCTGCCTGGTCTTCAGAGAACAGGACAGCGAAAGCTTTATGTAGAGAGAGACCTTGTCTCAAGACAGACAAAGAGACGGACTGACTAAGGTACGACCCCTACAGCGTCAAGGCCACCTTGTGTTACAGTGTTTGAGACACACTTGGGACTACACAGTGGGAGAGGCAGATAGCTCGGCACGTCAGAGGCATTTGCCACCAAGCCTGTGTTCCAACCGTATAGGGAAAGATGTCCTCCAACCTACACACACACACACAAGTTCAAACACCCATACCCACTCCCACTTGCCACCCCCTCCACCAATAAATACAGTACTTTCTAGACAAGGGTGGTATTGGTTAGGTGGTGGGGCACAAATAAGATTTTGGTTTAGTCTAAGCACTGCAGAAGTCCAGGCGAGCTCAGCCTGACAATATATATTCCCTGCTCAGCCTCTGATCTACAGAAACCAACCATGAATGAGTGCTCCCTGTCACCAGGCTCTGGGAAATATGCTGTAGCTGTGGCTTGAGGAGGATTGGTCAGTGTGTCCACCTGGGTGACAGACAGACAGCAGTCAGGCAGACGGTAGTGCCCAGGAATCCAGAGCTTCAGGGAATGAAAGGGCAGATCGGGGCTGGGGGATGATGGAAGAGGAAGAGATGAGGAGGAAGGGGAGGAGGGGTGGGTGGGGAAGGACACTGCAGTGCAGGGCAGACTGGCAAAATGGACTTAGGCTCACTGCCCATTTCCTTAGTGTGGCAGTGTCTGGCACAGCGTCAGATACACAATCCACTCCCTAACGTGCCGTGCCTGGGTGTCAGGATCCTTGTCTATGCTGGTCACTCACTTGAGGAATTTGAGTCTTTTTACCCTTGTGGGCTTCCAGTGAGACACCGGGTTAAGGCTCCCGAGATGCAGGTGGAAAATGCCACTAGATGGCGCCAGGGAGCCGCGGGATTGTGGGGTTTTGGAGGGGAAGGGAATACCGACCTGCAGAAGTGGACACAGGCCCATCTCCACCACCATGGGGGCAGGAAGAGGAGCGGCCTCTTACATCCTAGCTGTGGGACACTGGGTAATGTCTAGGGACTGTGTCCACTTCAACTGGGGACATCCCTGCTGTATAGGCCGGCCAGTGATGCACAATACACCTATCCCCAGCTGTAGGGCCTCGATGCCCTGAAAGAGACCCATCTAGTGTCGGGACTGAGGGCCTGAGCACAGGGCACATGGGAGAGGCATGGAGGATGTGGGGACACTGACAAGACAGGGGTGAGGGGATCCTATCTGGTATCTTGGCAGATAGGCAAGGTGTCTCCAAAGCAGGCAGATCACAACCCGAGATGTAGAGAAATGTGGCCTCGGGATGAGTTGAAATACAGGCTGTCGTCACCCAAGGATGCAGGGCTTTTAAGGGTGTTTAAGGTGCTCAAGGGGGAGGACCTACAGGCCCTGACTGAATTTGTGACCACTGTGTCTGTGTCCAGGATGGCCAGGGTGTGTGCCCCAGGCCCACCACAGAGGCAGCAGTGGGGCACTGTCAGCCAGGTGAGGTGCCACTCCGGATATGAGACAAGCCTGTTCTGGGCAGAGCCAACTCTAAGGCCATCGGCAGGTGCATAGCAGGGGAGGATGTAGCCCCCAAGGGGAACACACACGGGGCTCCTTGTAGTTCTGAAAGGCCTCCGACTCCCTCACAGAGCTGCACATGGACCAAGGGCAGATCCACTTCCCAGTGCCAACAGGAAGCTGAGTTCCTGGCACCAGGCCTCTTCTGGTCATTCTACCTGGAGGCCCCGATGGCGCTACTCTGATACCTCAAATCCAGAGTTCCTTCCACGGGTGGCAGGACAAGCTCCAGCCTGAACCAGGTCTCTAACCCGCTCCCCCACCTCCAGTTTCAGCAAAGATGGTAGGGAAGTTGGAGCCGAGAGGCTGGCGGGCAGTGTTGCCTTGCTGTGCCCACCTGCTTCGTGCCACCCTGGTACACCGTGCTGTCGGGTGCAGGCGTCTAGGGTGAGGCTTCGTCATCCCCACTGAACACGTCCCCCTCTCATCCTGGGAGGCCCAAGTGTCAAGGACACCCATGTGTTCCATACGCAGTGACCAAACGCCTGGTGAGTGCCCCTATGGGCTCTGCGGCTGGTGAGTGCCCCTATGGGCTCTGCGGCTGGTGAGTGCCCCTATGGGCTCTGCGGCTGGTGAGTGCCCCTATGGGCTCTGCGGCTGGCTGGCACAGCTCGGCACAGGCCTGTCCACTGCCGCTGGCTGGCGGCTCCACAGAGACAGCGCTTCCACACAGCCACCTTGAGCCGCATGCAGCATGGCAGCCATGCAGGCCTTTTCCTGCTGTCATCCCCACCACCCTCAGGCCACAAGAGAGCTTTAGGTGGGGTGGTGGGGTCAGGCTAGGAGCCAGCGGCGGCGGCGGCCCTGAGTAGATTCGGTGCGGACTGTGGGGAGGGGGAGCCCAGTGGGGTTGAGGCTTGAGGCTGAGTGCACGGGGGCCAGCGAACAAGCAAACAAGCGTGTCCCTGCTTCCTGACATGTCCCACCTGCAGAGACTGTTGCTGCAAGGGTCCTCACCTCCTGCTCACCACACAGGAATGGCAGGGAAGTTTCCAGAAATCACAGAGAGGAAATAAGCAAGACAACGCCAGGGAAACAGGTCAATGCTCTGGGGGCCGTGTGTTCAAATCAGTCTTTCCAGAAACGTCTGCAGGGCTGACACAGCAAGCAACACGGGGTGTGAGACGCGCATGCCAGCCACACTGCAATGACCCTGGACATGTGCAGTCAAACACATTTATAAACAAAATAATAATTAAAAAATAAAACCAAACATACATGCATGTACACACACACACACACACACACACACACACACACACACACGCACACACACACACATACACACTTCCACAAAGCAGCTGTTCATAGACGCCAGCAGGTTTCTAGTGTGTTGATGGCATCTGATCTCCCAGACCAGGGCTGGAGGCAGAACCCACGCGCAGATCAAAGTCAGCACACTCCAAGGCCTCTTGCTTCTAGCACATTCTCGAGGAGGCCTCTGGCAGGCCATAGACAGTGCTGGCTGGCCAGGTGGAGACTGCGGCATCAGCGACGGCGACGGTTCCTCTCCTCCAGGAGTTCATTGTCAAAGATTTCCTTTTCCCTTCAAGAAACAAGAGACTGCCTGTGAGACTCAGCCACGTGGGCACCGGCAACTCTGAACAATCAGCACAGCGATGCGGGCTGAGCGGCCTGCATTTGTGCATTAAAGAAAACAGGCCACGACAACCGTGGATCAGCCGACAGCAGTGCCAGCCGGCCCCAATGGGGACACTGCGGTCTGGAAACGGAGAGGGACAGGAAGAGCTGCTGACTGAGACACAAAAGACAAAGACGGTGCATTTTACGGCACCGAATCTGTGGCCTTAAACGTTCCCGGGGACCTGGGGATGGAATGCAGGCGGTGGGCAGACTAGACAAGTGCCCTGACCCCTGAGCACAGCCCCACACTGGCTTTTTATGTATGTGACAAAGTCTCACATAGCCCAGGCTAGCCTTGATCTTACAACAATTCTCCTGTTTCACTCTGTCCCGTCATACTTAGTCTACAGAGTACTACTGCAGGAGCAGGACAGATGGCTCGAAGACTACAACTTGCTCATCTTGCCAAGGATCTGAGTTCCGTCCCGAGCACACACGCCCAAGGCGCCTTCATACCACCCATCCATAACTCATCTCCAGGGGTCTCAGGCCTCCTCTGCCATCTCCAGGCACCAGAACACACGGATACCCGTGCACACACACGCACAATATGGAGGCCATGGGGTGACATCTCCACCTTGGATTTGGAAACAGGGGACTCCCACTCTAAACTTGGTCTTTGCTGATTCGGGTACTGACTGGACTCGATCGGCACCCGCACCCATTCCCAGCCTTTCACACCAGGCCTGGGCACGGCAACACGGAGCACGTTACTGAGACAGCCTCTCCAGCCCAGACAGGCTCCTCCTCACCTCGCAAGTGCCGGGGTGAGAACACTGGGATGAGCACACATCCGTGTACTTAGTATGAGCCCTTGACTGCTGAGAGCCTGAGGGTCTGTCCAGAGGCCTTTGCTGCAATGTTATCTTGGGGTCAGAATCCTGCAAATGACAGGAGCTGACACACTTGAGCGGGCC
>BDUI01000023.1:1447339-1458876 GCA_002335545.1 Apodemus speciosus
GGATGACAGGCCTGCGGCACATGCACAGCCAGCATTCCAGAGTCAAACATCCACACCACTTGACGAATGTGACTGGGGCTTGGCCTGTAGCCCTGGTGGCACAGTCCTTGTCCAGGGCCACAGTGTTCCAGGCCCTGGTCTCAACCTTTAGAGAATGGCGACAGACGGTGACAGAGATGCTCGCCGTTAGTCTGAGCGCCTAGGAGGCAGAGGTGGTGGACCTTTAAGTTTGGGGCCAGCCTGGCCTACAGAGTGAGTTCCAGGATAGCCAGGGATGCACAGAGAAGCCATGTCTTGAAAAAACTAAGGAAAAAAAAAAAACAACCAGAGACAAAACATAGACCTACAAAACAGCCTAGCTGTGGTGTGCGGACAGCATCCGGGGTGGGGATCCGGGATGGGGGGAGGTCAGGCAGGCAGAGAGGAGACCAGAGTGCACAGTGTCTGCAGCAGAGAAGTCCTCACAGGCGTGGGTGCCACTCGAGGCGTAAACCCAGCTGCAGGACTGCCCTTGGAGCAGACTCACAGGCCCCATGACAGACCTTTGGTGGTATCGAGACGCATTTGGAGACAGCTCTCCTGTAGCCCAGGCTGGCCTCTAGCATTCTTAAGTAGCTGAAGACCATGAACTCCTGGATGTCCCCGCCTCAGCATTAACAAGGGTTACCAAACTAAACTACCTGCTGGAGCAGGGAAACAGGCCTGAGGATGAGGGACCCGGCGTCCACGGCAGGCACACTTACCACAGCTGGCCAGAACGGGTATTTCTGATATTTAAGCCAAACCAGCATTCCTACTTCAAATGATCGTGGTTCTACAATTAAAAAAAGGGAAAGAAAACACCAGATGAGCCACACCCGCCTCACAGTGCAGTGCGGACAAGAAGGGACAGGGACACTCACATTCGTCACTGCACTGCTTACACTCCGCTCTACCCTCATCTACCCAGGAGCCCAGGAGCACGGTGGACACACGCAGAGTGGCGTCTCAGTGCCCACTGTGGGGCAGAGGCCACGACTGTGTGTCCACCATCCTGTGACAAGAGATGAAGCCAGCGGCAGGATAGACGAGTTCCATCTCCAAACCCCCACCTCTAAGTCTTCCATCCTCCAAAAGCAGATCCTCCATTTAGAAGCCTGCATCCACACCTTCATGGCCGGTGCAGCCCCACACCAAAATGGACATTATATCATCACAAGCCTCACAGAACACACTGTCCTCTCTGGGAACAGCAAACTCAATGAATCTGAGAAACAGCGGTCACAAAATGCAGAAAACACACATTCTTAGAGGAGGAAACGTCATTCTTTAATTTTGAGACAGGATCTCTCTACTTACACCACACTGGCCAGCAACTCAGGGATCCGCACGGCCCTGCCTCCCAAGTGCTGGGCTGGCACGCGTGCACATGCCTAGCTTACAGGATGCTGAGGCTGGATCGGAACCCAGAGATTTGTCAATGGTAGACAAGTTCTCTACCAGAGCCATAGCCCTGCCTTTGTTACTTAAGGCAGGATCTTATTATGTAGCCCAAACTGGCCTTCAACTTGCAGGGATCCCTCTGCCTCCACCTTTACCATTTTCTACTTGCGGAGAATCCCGGGATGGGCGGCGGCGGGTGTAGACTGTTAAAGCTTTAGCAGGAAAATGAATGAAGAGGGTACTGCCATGCCTCCCGCCATGACACCAGAGGCTCTGAAGGACTCTCCAGGGCTGGGAAGCACTTGGAGAGGAGGTGACAAGGCTCTTAGGAAGGTGACAGTCCACTGAGGAGAGCACCAAGCACCTCAGACACCCTGACTGGGAACTGGCAACTGTCTTGAGCTTGAATGGTGGTTAATGAGGTCATCAGCTCAAGTCGGCCGTAGAAGAGCACAGAAGACCACTAGGAGCCGGGTGGGAGGCTGTAATCCCAGCACTTGGGAGGCAGAGGCAGGCGGATTTCTGAGTTCGAGGCCAGCCTGGTCTACAGAGTGAGTTCCAGGACAGCCAGGACTACACAGAGAAACCCTRTCTCGAAAAAACCAAAAAAAAAAAAAAGAAGAAGAAGAAGAAGACCACTGGGGTCTCTTCAGATCTGACCCAAATGCCGAGGACTTAGGAGATGCAGCTCACATCAGCACCCAGGCCCTTCTAACAGTCTAGATACAGTGGCACTTAGTCCAGAGTACTCAGCAGTACTTAGCCAGGAGTGCTCAGAGAACACTCAGCCGACGAAGAAGGGAGAGGAGGTCAGATGGGGATGGCGCATGGCTGGCTAAGGGACACTAAGAACACAACACTCTGCAGGCCCCCAGCCGGGCCCACATCACCTGGGCCACATCCTTGGCCTCGATGTGCCCCACCTCAATATGCGGCTGGCTAAGGGACAGTCCTTACTTCCTCAGTGGCTGAGCTGTATCACTGGGCTCTCAGTGCCCCGACCCATACGTCATTCTTGGCTGCACACTGCATCATGTGGTGCCCTGAGGAAGAACCCACTGCTCCCTGGATGGACATAAACCACTGGTAAAGGTAGCTCTGTCCAACCGAGGTCAAAGGGGCCTGCATTTCCACTCAGTGCTTCGCTAGGGGACAGAGCCAGTGCTGGCCTCCATGCTTGGCGGAGGTGTGCCAGGGCATGGTGTTTGTATGTAAAAGACCGGGGTCCCCAGGCCTGCCCATCCCCACTAAGGTAGAGTGACTTTCTCTTCTCCCAGACATGTGTGTCTTTGTGTTTGAGTAGAGTGACCCAGGCAGAGACCCTGCTAAGCAGCCTGTGTTGCCGCTCATTAACGGTGTGCTCCTAGGAAGTGAGGGCCAGCCAAAGGGCCTCTCCCAAGTCCTTGGCCTCCGTTAGAGACAGAAGGACACAAGGCTTTGGACAAGTCTCCGGTCAGAGCATAGAAACTGAAACAGCACCACCTATGGAGGTGCCCAACTTTCATGCCAGCACTCTGGAAGCAGAGGCAGGCAGACTAGAAGAATTAGGCAGAATTAGAAGCCAGCCTAGTCTACACAGCAAGTTCCAGGCCAATTAGAGGTACACAGTGAGACCCTGTCTAAAAGCAAAACCAAAAACCTCCACCAGCACCAAACAACGAACTGGTTTTATGGGATGGTGCATAGGATGGGTGGGGCCCTACCCACTGTTCTCAAGGGCAACACCCTCTTACCGCGATACAGAAGGATCCGGGGTGGTTCCTCCTCTTCCTCCTCCTCCTCCTCCTCCTCCTCCTCCAGCAGGGAGTGAATGGACTTGAACCCTGTGGATTCTTCTGAGGACATCGGATCTGCTGAGACAGGGGACCAACACTTGATGGCTATCACTGCACACTGCAAAGGGCTAGGGACAAAGGGCCGTCCATGACAAAGGACAGATCCGGAGAAAAACTCAACAAGGTGCACCCTGTGACCAGAATTGGGTTTGTCTTTCTTTAAAAAATTTCTCGGGGGGGAGGGGGGGGGAGGGGAGGGAAAAAGACATATGGGACATTGGGGGGGCAGGGAAACCAGGAAAAGGGAAATGAAATGTAAATAAAGAATATATCCAATAAAAAAAAATTTCTCCATGTTTTTGTGTTTGTGCATGCTTGTGTGCATTTTTTTGTCTGCATGTATGTGTGCATGTGCATGTATTACACATGCTTGTATGAGTTTTGTATGTGCCTGCACGTGTGCATACGCATGAATGTGTGTGTACTTGCTTGTGCATGTATGTATGCGCACTAGAGCACACATCTGGAGAGCAGAGGAACTTTGTGGAGTAAGTTCTCTCCACCCTATCAGTTCCAGGGATCAAACTCAGGTCACCAGGCTTGTGGCAAGTGTCTTCCCTACAGAGCCGTCTCCAAGGCCCTCCTCCTTTACGGTCTCATCCTGGTCTGGTGCTGGGATGGACAAAGGCCTTGCTCTTACTAGGCAGGCACTGTAGCTCTGAGCTCAGGCCTCAAGTACATTAAAAAAACACAAACAAACAAACAAAACCAGAGAAACCAAGAGCAGGGCACAGGCCGCGCAGGCTCTAGGAGCCCTGCTTGGCGTGGTCACATAGACAATGCAGACAATCAGCCCCCCAGGACCAAAAGGTGCAAACAAGGCCAGACAGTCCCGTCCTCCCCAGCTGCTCCCTGCAGGCTACCGCAGGGCAGAGTATGGTCTTGTGAAGGGCTCCACTGTCTCACATCCCCTCCACCACGCACCCAATTCTAAATCCTTCTGCCAGAGCTCGACTGATCGACAGGTTCACAGGGGACTAACCCCTGGGCTGCAGCCACACACAGGTCTCAGTGTGACCTAGGGCAGCTCCTGACACCAGGCCTCCTAAGCCCTTCGGCTGCCCCTCACTTCCCAGGAGCACGCCGCTAACTCTGCAGTGAGCAGCAACACAGGCTGCTTAGCAGGGTCCCTGCCTGGGTCACTCTACTCAAACACAAAGACACACATGTCTGGGAGAAGAGAAAGTCACTCTACCTTAGGGAGAATGGGCAGACCGGGTACCCCGGTCTTTTACATACAAACACCACGCCCTGGCACACCTCAGGCGTCCTTGTCCCTGCCCCTGCCCATGGTTACCTTCCTCTGGCTTGTCACCCTCTCCAGCACTCCGCGGCATCATGACCTCCCCAGAACAGCTCCTAGGGGAAGGCACTGCCCCCACAGTTCTAGTCCCCAGCTGCCTGGTGGGTGGGTTCTGTCCTCCATCCAGGCGTGGCCTCTTTGTGGCGCGTCTTCTGCTTCTCTCAGAAGCCGGGAGCAGCTCCATGTTGCCTGATGACTCGACCCAGTCACAGCCTTTAGCCCCGGCACAGGGGTCCTCCTCCCAGCCTTCCGAGGGCAGCCTAGGTGAAGCCAGGGCCACACAGCCGCTCGCCTTTCCCTCGCTCTCTGCGACACTCTCTCCCTTGGAAAGGCCAGGCTCTGCTCTTCGGCGCCGGGCAGGTTTACCTCCCAGGTCCCTCTGTCTCCTTTTGGTTGTGCGCTCCTGCGCATGGCCCAGCTGTAACCCAGAATCACCCTGAGACCCGTCTCCAGTGGGAGCGGGCTCGTCTGCTCCCGGGGTCCCACTCGCTGAGAGGTCTGTCTTGGGGCCCACTTTGCCCCTGAGATCTTCTCCAAGTGCAGACGACGGCCACAGGCTTTCTGGACCGCGCTCCCGCCTCCTCTTGGATGCGCACTGGGCTGCTACAGCTTGACCATCTTCACCAAGGAAAGATGGAGGAGGAGTGCTGGAGACCGGCGAGGCCACATCTGCATCCGGTTCCTCCATCTGAGACAGTGCGGTCCCGTCTTCTACGGCACAACCTTCAGGACTCACGCTCCTCTCATTCAAGATATCCAGGGCCACTCGCAGGGAGCGTCGGTAAGTCAGCTCCTCCAGCGGAGTAGCCGGGACGTCATTCTGAGAGGCTGTGGGGACAGAGATATGCAGTGAGGGCTCTCCACTTGGATGCCTAGGGCTCACGGTCACAGTCAGGGAGCAGTAGACTCAGTGACCACTCTGAGTGCCATGCACCCATCCCCAAAACAAGAGGACAAAGCTAAAAGACGGCTACACACTACCTCAGGGCTATGACTTAAGGTGACATACCCACACTGACCTCAGCCTGACTCGCTAAACGCTAACCCCACACGTCCTAGAGCAGCACTGCGTACATGGGTCTGGACGCCTCTCGCGAGCAGCACTCTAACTGGATGGGATGGCGGGGACACTTCACACTCGCTAGCACACCGCCTCCCTCTATCAGACCCACACTCGGCAACTGCTTAATAAATACTAGGATGCGCTCACAGACAAGCAGCCCCACACAAGGATGCCCACAGCACAGCCTGCAGCTGCCCGTGCAACGCGGCCTCCTGGGGATGAAGTCCTTGCTTCCCTGGGCTGGGCCTGTCTTTGCTGCTGAGACGCTCAGTCTGAGGGAAAGAAGCTGCTACTGCTGGGCTCTGCTGGGTGGTGATCGCCGGCATTTAAAGCCCTCGCCATGTATACCCGTGCCAGGTCTGGAGTGGGGGGCACAAGAAGTCTAGCTCGGCCACAAGAGGAAATGATGGCGAGTGCTGAACTGAGGCCCTACAAAGGAAGCTAAGTCCCAACCGCCATGACTCCCCGCAGCACTGCTGGATGAAAACGGGAGCAGCATGGAAGCTGACCCTGTCCCTGCTTCCCTGGGCTTTGTGTAACTGGCAATTCATGTTTATTACGTATGATTCCATGCGTGTGTCTGTGTGTCTGCCTTCATGTATACATGCACATGTCTGTATGTTACGTATACATGGTCTGTATATTACGCATGTATCTGTTATATACACGTGTGTCTGTCCGTATGTCTGCATGTGTGTCTGTCCGTATGCTATGTATGCATGCTGTGGTCCCAGGACTGAATATAAGGCTTCCCATGAGCAGGGCTCTGTCTGTCACAGGAACAGCCTCAGCCTATTATTTACTATTGAGGCTGCTGAGTGTCTGGGGCCCGCTAGGACAAGATGTGAGATGGCACCCGCTAGGACTTCCTAGTCATTCCTGACCCTGAGCCTCAGTCCGTTTCCATCCCCACATTGTGACCTCCATGGTGCAGGGGACAGACACCCCCCCCCCCATCCTCCACACCCATCACAGGCTCTAGGGTGGCTCCTAGCATTTGGCAGATCTGGTATGGGGTGGAAGTCGAAGAAGCTGTCAGTGGGGGCTGTGGAGGACCCCAGCTAGACCCAGCAGTGGAGACCAGTCCCTGTAATCCCAGCCCTAGGCTCAAGCGGAAGCTGCCGCCACTCCCAGCCTGCCTGGCTGCAGTGTGAGGCTCCACTCAGAGCAAAGACACACACAGACGCAGCAATGTAGCTCAGGGGCTGCCTTCATCCCCAGCACTGCCCAAACGAGAATCCACAAGATGAGAGGACAGAGCTGGCGGGGCGGGAGAGGGTGGGAGAGGCTTTGACAAGCAGACGCACGAGGCCCTGGGCTCTGCCCTGGCACCCGTGGATGAGGAGTGGTGGTGTTCACAGCACTGGGGAAGTAGAGGCAGGAGATCAGGAAGGAGTTCAGGGTCAGCCTCTGCTACAGAGCTTTCCAGACCAGCTGAGGGTGCAGGAGACCCTGCCTGACAGAGGGGGGAAGTGAGCAGACCCACGCTTCCCTTCTGGGAGGGTTTCCCCCATGCCTGTCCACAGCACCGTGGTGGTCTGGATGCAGCTCTTACCCAGGAAGGCGGCAATGTTCTCAATGTGTGACTTCTGCAGTGCCTCCACGGCCGAGCTCTTCACCTGGATCCTGAGATGACAAAGAGCTGCTTAGCGTCAGCAGTGTGCAGCCCGATTGTCCAGATGTCCCTCTCAACCTTCCACTCACATCCAAAGTCACCATGAAGGAAGGACAGGGACAGACGCTGCCAAGGGAACGGGTACAGCCAACCAAGGAGGATATGCCCCTCTCTCCCATTTTGCCCCTCTTTTAAGAAAGAAAAGGTCGGCTGGAGTTAAGATTAAAAATAAATTCAAATTGAGACTTTCATGAGGCAAATCCGACTTTCAACTGCACAAATAACTCCTTTGTTAGATTTTTCTGAGTAGCCGCTAATGTCACCGAGAGCTGTTTACAGCCCAGCAGGCGCGTTTAGTTTAAAAGGACTTGCTTTCCTTTTAAACTCAAGTATTCAATTACCTTCCCTGCCGCAGGGAGAGCAGGAGGCTGGGGACTCTCGTAGCGGGCTCTGAAGATGGGACAGGGAAGAGTGGGCCAGGAGAGACCCAGGAGACGAGCAGCCGGCCGGCAGACTCCTCAGAAGGAGGGACTGCACCCAGCCGTCCTTGCTGATGGCCCTTCAAGGGTCACCAGGTGAGGACAACAGAGTCCTTCCGCCCATCCGCCCTTCCAGTATGAGAAATTCTTCCTTTTTTTTTTTTTTTAGTGGAGCAGTGGGACTGGCACAGGCGAATCAGAAACAAGTCCTTGGTAGGAGCTGAGGGATGGACCCCTGAGGATAATTTCTATCTGTCAGCCCTTGAGACCCTGATCCCTACAGATCCCTGCACCTCATGTAATAAGACTTTCAACCTGAAATTGGTGTCAAGTAAACTCTATTGTCCTCCCCATAAGATTCTTAGTGTGGGAACATGGAAGCAGAGAGTTCATAAGGCCAGCAGAAGCAGGCTACGCTTTCTTTGAGAAGTGTATCAGAAACCTCAGACAGAGGGAAAAGACAGTATTAGGAAAACAAAAACAACTACACTTAACTTTTCCTTCAGTGAGAGTATCTGAACATCTAGGAAGAATTCCTTCTTTCTCTTGTTTTTTGCTGAAGTCTCAGTTCTGGCCAAAACCTAAGTGTAAAAAAAGAAAAAGGAAAAAAAGAGCTCTTGTTATGGCGGTGGAGGGACGGACAGCAGCGAGCCTCTCGTGGGTGGTGCCACAGGATTTAGCAGAAACCTGATGTGCGGCCTCTCACTCAGGTGTAAACTGAGACAGCTGAGCCCACAGCCTTCCCAGAACAGGGCAGGAGCTCAGCACTTCCTGCTAACTTGCTAGAAAGAACCCCCAAACCTCAAACACCGCAGTTTTCCCTGTCTGGGGCTCCTAGCGAGGCACTCCCTGTGGTCACAACTTTCTGAGCCTTTTTATAGCTGACTCTTTTTTAAAGGTGTTTTTCCCCCTTAGTGTAAAAAATAATTAAAGACAATTCTGGATATAGGGCCTCCTAAGCGCCAGACCAGACCCCCCTGGAATAGAGGGAGCCCTGGGACTCGTGCCAGCAAACCCAGGTGCCGGCATCAGGCTCAGCTCTCTGAGTCACTCTGAAAGAACAGAGCCTGATAAAGACTTTATTGTCACCAAAAGTCATTTCTAATTCCTGAAATTAAGAGAATAAGGGCTGTCACCTTCGCAGGCCACAATCGCTTCTCCCATCGGCAAAGGACATACTTGGCATCCGTCATGACTCAGAGAGGAGTATCTGGGCTCGCGGTGCTTGATGCCAGAGGTCCCCTGCAACAAAACGTGTTTTAGAAAGGTGCTGCTTGCATTCAATGAGGTTCACACAGGCAGAATCTTCGAGGGCAGAGGCTGGCTAGCCTCACACAGCTTCCAGGGCACAGGTCAATTCAGAGCCTGGCCTTGAGATGTTGGGCAAAAAGCCAAGTGACGGTCAAATGCAGGGCCCTGGACTTTGGTGAAATGTCTTGTTTTCTGTAAATAAAATTCAACAGTTTCCCTCTTCAGGGTTGCACGCAGACTATTCTGACAGGACACAGACAGCAGCAAGCAAGGCTTTGAACAAGCAAGGCTCACACGCCCTCCCTGCCTCAGGCCTGAAGGGTGGCTGCAGCACACACGGTTACCCCATTCCCTGGAAAGACAGGGACAGATGCAGGGCCCTCATGACATGACACCTCTGGCAGAAGCAGCCAGGGCTGTGGACAGAAATGGAAAGATGGGGGAGGGGAACCAAAGCAGCAGGAAGGACAGCAGGGACAAGGGAACCTACCAGAAGAAACAAGGGTTTATGTGGTAGAAAGGTTCACAGAAGCAGGAGAGGCTTTCCAGAGGGATTACAGGCATCAGTGGGAGGCCAGCGACCCCAGCAAGGATGCAGGTAGGGGTTTCAGGAAATAACAAGGACTCTGCAGCGGTTATGGGAATTCAGGTAACAAAAGATGAGGCTCAGGTAGCAAGGACTGGGGTTTGGGCAGCAAATATATTCATAGCAAGGGAGGAGGTTCAGGTAGTAGTCAGGAAGAAGAGGTGGAGTTTGCAGCAGAAAAGCAAGATGGGGTTCACACAGAAACTTGAGAGATTCGGGCTGCAGAAACTTGAGGTCAGCAGGAAGCAAGGGTTTACAGCAATGAATAGGAGGTCAGGCTAGAGGGAGTGTGGCCACAGAGACTGCGAGTCTGACATGAAACTCGGGGTTCAAAACGGGGATAAGGTCTGAGTAGCAAATTGGGGGCTTAGACTGCAGAGAGGGGGGTCCAAAGGGAAGAAATTCGGAATTTTCAGCAAGGACATAGATTCAGGCTGCAGAGACGGGAGTACCAAACAGTAAATTCACGATTCAGGCTGCACAGAGTGGGGAAATGTTGGGTTGATACTGCAGATGTCAGGGTTATTAGGTTAATGCAGGGCTTCCAGCCGGAAACTCGGGGCTCAGGTCGCGGAAAAGAGATATAAGGCCGGAAATACGGGGTTCAGGCTGAAGAAGATAGAGATCAGGCCGGAAATACGAGGCTCTCGGCAGGGATGGGGCTCAGGCTGCAGAGAAGAGGATTCAGGAGAGGGTTCGCAGCAGGAAACTGGAGGTTCTCAGCACCCAAGGGGCCTCGGCCGCACGTGGACCCAGCGCAGAACGGGACGCGGCCCAGCTGGTCCGGCCCAGCCGCCGCCCTTCCCCAGGCTCTCCGCCTGCGCCCCGCCCGGCTCTCCCAAGGCCGCAGCCGGCTCACCCACCCCCAGCCCGCCTGACGCGGCGTCCGAGCCTGAGCGACCAGGCCGCGGCGGTCCCAACGGCGGAAGCCCGCCCGCCAACCGCCGCCGCAAGCCCGCGCGCTCACCGCCTCCGCCGCCGCGCAGATCCCCGCGGGCTGGGGGCGGGACCTGCCTCACCGCGGCGCCGAGTCCCGCCCACACCACCGTCCAATGGGAGCAGCGTACCTGCGCCTCGGCCCCGCCCCCAAGAGCGCGCCACCTCCCGCGGGCCACGCCTCAGCCCCGTCAGTCACGCCCTCCGCCGCCTTCCCTCCTGCCCAACCTGTGGAATGCGCAGCGAGGGCTCCCCCTGGGCCCGAGGCAAGGTAGACCCCGAGGCCCTCTCCAAGTCCCACCCCCCGCTGCTGGCCAATAAGAAGATGAAGCTCACGTCTTGGCCCCGCCCACAGACGGCTGCGGCCTCCCTAGGCCACGCCTCAGCCCGTAGTCCACGCCCCAGTTTTCCCACAGCCTGCAGTGGTTGCTGAGAGAGCCGGCCCTTTTCAGTCTGATTCCCACCCGCCTGCGAGCAGCTAGGCCAAGACAGCTCCCGACTGACTTCTAGTACCTTCCAGTTTCTGGGGTGACTCGATTCCCACCCATGTGGGAACAAAAGTCATCCAGCGAGGATGGGCTAGGTCCCCAAGCGTAGCCCGCTTGGGACCCTCCGACTGGGAGGGGTGCGGCGGCTGCCTCCAGGGACCTCTGTGAACTTTTCTAGAACTAGAAGCTTCCAGTTTGGCTGCGGACAAATGTTCTTGGTTTTTGAGACAGGGTCTCTCTGTATAGCTTTGGCTGTCTTGGAACCACTGCAGGTGAGGTGAGGGTCACACTCACCTTCTTAACTAAGGCGCTACGGCTGCTCACCTGAGCAATGTCTCAGGCCTGGTCTCTCACGCCTTTTTTTCCTTTTTAAAATGATTTACTCGCCGGGCGGTGGTGGCGCACGCCTGTAATCCCAGCACTTGGGAGGCAGAGGCAGGCGGATTTCTGAGTTCGAGGACAGCCTGGTCTACAGAGTGAGTTCCAGGACAGCCAGGGCTGACAGAAACCCTGTCTCAAAAAAAACCAAAAAACAACAAAAAAAATTATTTACTCATTC
>BDUI01000024.1:7244-30362 GCA_002335545.1 Apodemus speciosus
GGCTCACAGCTGACTAAAAGGTGGAGTGTTGGGTAGCAGGGGATAAACAGAAAAGGACTTTGGGGGGGAAATGACAAATTTTCAAACCCAGAACAAATGCAGAATTTAAGCCACGACAGCTGAGCATTTAGTATGCATGATTTAAAGTCAAATGTTTTCCATTTTTTGGTCTTCCTGCTAGGAACTCAGTAGTTCCACAAGATTTACATCCTTGAAAACAATTAAGCTGGGCTCCTTTAGCCTTTGAGTCCAAATTTAAATTGTAAAGGAAATCATCAGAGATCCTTCAGAAAGTCTATAAATAGAGAGTTTGGGGCGATAAGGATGGGATTCAATCCAGCTTCCTGGTTGTGTACATAGCAACTAAGACTAGCAGAAATGATGGATGATAACAGCAACAGAAGCAAATGGGAGTCACAGAGAACTTGAGTCTAAATGACAACCAGGCTTCGATTCACTCTCCACAATTCACAGTGATCAAAACTTTCCCATCTAGATTGGAAAACATTATATTACACACATCTGTTATTTAAAGATGGTTTCATGAGCTACTAGTGTTCTCATCTTAAAAACATTTTGTCCCTCCTAACTTCTCAGCAAATCACTTCATGAAACATATGAGCGGTAATTAGCTCTCTAAAATGCCCAGGTAGAGTAGTAGCGTCAGAGAAAAGGCATCTAATTTACATCTAGCTAGAGTTGTCAGGTAGTGTGTGATTTGGCTTCCAAGACATACAATGACACGTACAAATCATTCATCTTCTGAGCTGAATTTTGGGTAGGGAAATACACTTATGGATTTCCCTATCTTGTGATGGAGAAGTTACAGAAACACTTTCAAAGAACCACAGAGCCAATGTTTTAAACATCCTAAACAAAGCACTTTGTTTTCATTTCTAGTTTCAAAGTCTACAAAATATAAACAACCCAAACTGAGGCTGGGGAATAGGACGAGTCAAGTATGGATTTCCGATTTCAGAAAGAGGGAGCAAAAACCTTCACAGAAAATGAAAGAACGTGTTCAATACTTTCTAACTAGAATTAACTCCAAATGCGTGCCGGTGACAGAACAGCCTGCTCCCCAGCAGGTACCCTGGCTTCCCGGCACAGGACGAATGCCCACCTACCTTCACAAAAGGCTCTTGGTCAGGCCTGGCACAATAGAAAATCTGAATATCCAGGGGCAGTCTTCTGCCTCGCATGGTGCTGGGAGGGAAGACTGTGTCCACGGAGAGGAACTGGCGTTTCTCTGGCTGCCTGCACACCAGCCGCTGGCCACCAGGCTGAACTACACTGTTTTTTTCTCTCTCTTTTTGGTTTCTAGCTTCCTGCCTGATTGAGTTTCTGTTTCCCTCAGGAGGGGGGTTCAACGTTTCTATAGGAACACACCCAAATTAGGATTTAGAGCGGGCACGCTTCCTGTCCGACAGAGCAGCAGAGCGGGGAGTCTGTAAAATGACACTTTCACCTTTGAAACCTAGCAGTGCAATAAAACCCCATTGTCCTGGTGTTGAGGTGTTTTCCTCTCTCCCGAATTCTTCCTCCTTGTTCCCTCAGGGTAGGTAACGCTTGTCTCTTCAGCGTTTTCTTTCACCTACTTGTTTAAGTTAACCTCCATTTAAACTGGTGCAGTTGGTTCTCAGCATCAGTTTAAACCATACAAACAAAAGAAGCCTTTGACAGGAGAGGTAGCCAGGCTCACTATAGCAACAACAATTTCTATGCTACTTTTAGTGTTTGTTGGCTTAAGTAACTTGACTGAGCGGGAGCGCTTCTGATTTATAGGAGGCAGCGAACAATGGCATCTTATGTGTAGTTTAACAAAACAGGTGGAAAAGTACAGTTTATAGTTTCGCATTATGGGATGTATCTTAGGGACTGATAAAGTCCTCTACTGGGTTCTCTTTGATCCTCAGATCAGATGACAAAGGTTTGGAAAGAAATACAGATCTACAAGAGATCAATTTTCACCTGTCTTTCTGTTACTCTTCCACATGGCCGGGGACTTTTAGTCCCAGGGGCTGCTGAAAGTTCAGAGTCCTGGGGTAGGTTCTAAGTTATACTTTGGCAGATGAGTGGACACAACACACCAGCCAGGACAGACCCTCCATGCACACACCTAACAATTTAGGGCAAAAATCACTTGAATTCTGTTCCCGGGAGAAGCACCATTTTCAGTGCCTGGCATTTCATGATAGAACACATTAATTAAGTGCTTCCTGGATGCTGGAGAGCACCAACATTTATTAAGCACTTCCTGTATTCTGGGGCATGCCAGGTGGGTTGCCAGGCACAGGGACACAGCCTATAGTTTCCTATGGATGAGTGACAGAAGATGAAATTATAGCCAAACAAATGCCACGACATGCAATAAAGGGGATGAATGTGTTCAAGGCTCGAAGAAGGGTTGGGACACCTGGTGTGCTCAGAGAAGGCTTATTCACAAGGGAGTGGGTGGGTCCATTCTCAACCCCCTTAGGAGTTAATGATTCTTCTGGGAGTTAGAGGAGAGTCACTTTACAGAGTCTGGTCATGTTCTACCTCAGCTTTCTCTCCTTCCGTTCCCATCCTATCAGTGCATACAGGAGATAGAGCCATATATATNTCAGTAAGAGAAGCTGTCTCAAAGGAATAAAGTAGAGAGAGACTAATAGAGAAGATCCTCCTCTGATCTTCTCAAGCATGCACAGGGGCATGCACACTAGCACATGCTTGTTAGCATATATCATACGGCACCCCTCACACACAGACACTTACATATACATGGAGAGAGACAACGCCCTCCCTCACCTGAAATCCAGTGATGGGCAGGGTGGTCAACAATTACTATTGGCCATGGGTGTGGGAGGATGGGAACATGGCACTCACAGCTTTAAGCCTGGGAGTATGTGAATACACTTATGTATTTAAAAGATAAGTTAAATAGACAACACACACAATACATACATAAGACCTTTTAAGATTGAACGAAATCTCGAAAATCACTCAATAGTGATGGGAAAATTATTACTAAAAATAATACCTATCATACACATTTAAAAAGATTAACTATTGACTATAGGTCTACCTATAGATTTAGAAAAAAAACAGAAAAGACAAACAAATATAAAAGCTACCAGCAACATCAAAAAACAAACTGTAAATGAAGAAATATCTGTCAAACACAGATAGTCAGAAAGTCTCTTTCATCACAAGAACTCAGTGGTGTGGAGAACTGCTAATGTTCCTTTAGAGTGGTGGATCTCAATCTGCAACCCCCCAAAGGGATTGCAACCCCTTTGGGGGTTATGTATCAGATACCCCACATATCAGATATTTACATTTCTATTCGTAACAATAGAAGATTACAGTTATGAACTAGCAACGAATGGTTAGGAGTCACCACACTATGAGGAACCGTATTAAAGGGTCACAGCATTAGGAAGGTTGAGAACCACTGCTCTAGGAAAATTGGCTGTAGAAAAACAGAAGCAGCAAGAAACTTACAGGTGGCTAATTTGTGTATGATCATACTCATTTTTAGCTCATCAATAGTCAAGGAAATGAAACTTAAATAATAGGATAACACTACTCAGTTTTCAATTTAGCAAGCATTTTTAAGAGAAAGAAAAAGTATAGTATTGACAATCCTTTTCGCTGTCAAGACCCAGTGGGAAATCCCTCATGCTGATGGCAAGTTCAGTTGCTGACATATAAAACTTAGGAGTCATAGAAATCTACTGTCTGTCCCTCATAATTCCACATCCATGGAATTCTCTAAATAATTAAGGTGAAAGACCTCATTATTGTGAAATGATTGAAACAATATAATTACTCAAGTGGGAAACTGTTAAATAAATTATAACAGCTATAAAAATACTAGCAATTAGTTGGAGGATGCATGGTTTATATCTGTAATTACAGCACTTAGGGGCCTGTAGCAGGAAGTTTGAGGCTAGTCTAACTTATAGACTTAGTACAGACCTATTAAAACAAGCAAGAAAGCAAACAGACAAACAAAAGCAAGAATTAAAAACTAAGGTTTCAAAAACTTAAAACAATTCTAAGATTATGTCAGGTGGGAAAAGCCATATGCCAAGTACATAGAACAGAATCTTTGTGTGGAGTAAAAAGGGCACCCCATGCTCCCAAACAAAATAGAAAATAAAATTCAAAGAAAGGAATGAAAGGAACAAGTATGATTAGATATTTATGTTTTTAATGTCTGCACTCTACTTTCTAAGTTTTTTCTAACTGGTATGCATTGTTCTTATGAAGTGAAGACATAGGTGTGTTTGAAGGCCTTGAGTACAGGTGAGGATGGGCTAGTGGGTGGGGTGGGTTGAGACTGGAGTCCAAGTGAGGTGCAGAAATCCTGGTGGGTTAAGAGGGTCTGGCAAGAGAGGGGGTGTAAGGCCATACAACATTTAAGACCAGAGTCAATGGGACTCTGATCAGAGATGAGCAGCCCAGTCACAATAAAGAGAAGGATCTGATATTATTCCTGTGTTTGTAGCTTAGATGCCACTAAGATATCTATAGATGCAGAAACAAAAATGTTGAAAGATAAATCCCAGTCACAATAAAGAGAAGGATCTGATATTATTCCTGTGTTTGTAGCTTAGATGCCACTAAGATATCTATATATGCAGAAACAAAAATGTTGAAAGATAAATAATGAGTTATTCTGGGTATCCTGAAGATTAAAATCCATTAACTCCTAAGGGGCTGATAATTCTTCACAGCATGAAGCTGAAGGACAGGGGTGCCTGTCATAATGCCTCTGAGATTTCCTTGTACGGAATGAGGGAACATAGAGCCTTCTCCTGGTTGGGCCTTGTCTCCCTTATAGACAGAAAGACATAAAGGAGATACCCAGTCTATTAACTTATTCCAGCTGCCCTTTCTTTTCCCAGATCATCAGCTTTGCTATGGGCAAAGAGGTTCTGAAGAAGCTTTTTCTCTCTTCCTCTAACAAAGGTCGAGATACAACCTTCCAAAGAGTTTTCACTCTTTAACTTTCCTCAGTGGCTTTGGGGCTAACTGACCAAACTCTCCTTCTTCAAGACCCTTGAATGGAACTATGTCCTTCCTCATGCCTCCTTTGCCTCTTGTCTTTGGGTGCCAGTGCAGTGTGTCCCCCTTCTCCCACTACAGCTGACAATAGATGAGATCTGAATCCCAAATGAATGGAGAAAGGGAAGAACATGCTTTCAACAAGATGGTACCTTGGGCTCAGGATATTCAGGTCTAGTCAGGAAGAGGTTAAGTCCCCATCATGGGTCTAAATTTTCTTTCTAGAGCTCTGTATTGGGTGAAAGACTATAGCCTCACTAAGAAAATTAACTTTTCCTGATAGAGCATCCCCTCTGTTAATATTTACCAGAAGTGAAGCCAGGATGGGATAAGCCTCATGTCCCTTAGATAGAGTCTGCTGGGCCTAGAAGGCATCTGTGAGCTCTATCATAGCATCTTGTAGGAAAGAGGAGCACGAATAGTTAATTAAAAATAGGTGGTAAGCATGGGGTATATGGGGCTTTGGTGTAATGTACACTGCAGGGAATAGGGCAGTTGAGAAGTTGGATACAATGACATGCAGTTTTTACCCAAAAGTTAGGTGGCAACAGAGAAGAGATCAGCAGGAAAAGTGAAGAGGAAGGAAAGGAGCTGGGGATGGCTCAGTGAGGAAATGGCTTACCTTGTGTAAAATGCTTGTCTTTTAGGCATGAGGAGAGTGCAATCCCCAGACCCCACAGGAGTACAAAAGCTATGGATGGTGGTGTACAAGAGTGGGAGCCAGGAGGACCCGGAGGATTAGACAGCCATCCTAGTCTCTTTGGCTACTTTCAAACCAATGACAGACCCCCAAAGGGAAGGGGGGAAGGTGAGTGATGACTGTAGAATAAAGCAAGCACGCGCGCGCGCGCGCACACACACACACACACACACACACACACACACACACACACACACACACAAATAAAAGAGATGAGATGTTTCTTCCATTTTTCCCCCTTAAAAAGGCAACAAAATATATCCTGGTAAAAGATAAGGAACCACACAGGAAGGAGAANTCTTCTGGATATATGCCTAGGAGTGGTATGGCTGGGTCCTCAAGAAGTATCATGTCCAGTTTTCTGAGGAACCTCCAGACTGATTTCCAGAGTGGCTGTACCAGCTTGCAGTCCCATCAGCAGTGTTGGAGGGTTCCTCTTTCTCCTCATCCTTGCCAACATCTGCTGTCTCCTGAGTTTTTAATGTTAGCCATTCTGATTGGTGTGAGGTGAAATCTCAGGGTTGTTTTGCTTTGTATTTCTCTAATGACTAGTGATGTTGAACATTTTTTAAGGTGCTTCTCATCCTTCCGAATTTCTTCAGGAAATTGAACTCAGGACCTCTGAAAGAGCAGTCAGTGCTCATAACCACAGATCCATCTCTCCAACCTGCTAGTGTTTCTTCTATATACACTGTTTTTGAATGTGAATGTGAATAGCTGTTTCAACTTCTTCTGATCCCCAACATCCCCCCAAAATATGCACTGTAACCCATGATCTCATTTGATTTGATAACCGTATGATCTAACATAAACTATTCCCTCTAGTCTGAGCACTTGAGATCTTAAAACCTACTTCCTAGTGATACACTTCTTTCAAAAAAGACAAAACTCCAACAAAGTCACACCTCCTAATCATGCCACTCTTAATGGAAATGTGAAACACTTTGTATTCATATGACCAAAAATAGACATAGATAGATAGATAGATAGATAGATAGATAGATAGATAGATAGATAGATAGATAGATAGATGTAGATGAATAAGTCATTTCATTATTTCACTTATCTGTCATTCAAACTTAGGCTGACTCTTTTAATTGAATATTGTCGTATATACTTTTCAATTGATGAAATGAAGCAGCACAACCAAGGCAATTTAGAAAAAAAAAATTTACTTTAGATGATAGTTACTGAGGGCTAGTGTCTCTGGTGACAGAGAGAAATTATAGCTGAGAGCCCACATCTTGATCCATAGTCATAAGGCAGAGATTATGGGGACTGGATATCAGAGCTGTTGTTGTTGTTGTTGTTGTTGTTGTTGTTGTTGTCATCATTGTTGTTGTTGTTGTGTGTTGTCTCATGCACCTGTAAACTTAGAATATAGATATTGCAAGCTCTCTTCTGTCATTACATGAACACACACACACAAACACGCACACATACACACAATAATAATTTTCTTTTAAGTTTTTTTTGTGACAGGGTCTGTGCATTTGCCTTTTGTAGTCTTAAGTCCATATCCTCCTTTTCAGGAGCCCTGGTTTCCAGTGCTAGATAAAATGTTTATAAACATATGTGAATAATGTCAGTTCCTGTGTTGTAAGAACCTAAAAGTATAAAGAAATAAAACTTTTCTTCAGAAGTTAATTTTTCACCATCTAGGTCATTTAATGGTCTAGGTATTAAAAACCCTTATAATTTTATTAATTAACAGGAGCTCACATATTCCAGACTGACCCAAACTCACTGAGTGCAAAATGATGTTTCATGCTTGTGCTCTTTCTACCTATAACTCCAATGTGGAGTAATACTGGCCTGTACCACTACATTTGGTTCATCTGGTACTTTGTTTAACTTTCCATAACTAACGTGTGCTCTTCTGCTACAATGCTCTTTTATGCTCTTTTATTTTTCCTCAATTTTAATGAAAATAAATCCTTTCTCATATAATATATCCTGATTACAGTTGATAATCTTCTACTATTACCAATTCCTTGCTACCTCCCCAGCCATATACAGTCACTAGGTGAGTCTCATTAGAAATAACAGAGATAACAACAATACATAACAAAATAAATCATGAGACAAAACAAAGTATATCACATTACATCAAAGTTGGACAAAGCAAACCAACAGACAAAACAGAACCCAAGAGCAGGCAGAAATATTAAAGACCACTTTACATACTCAGAGGTTTCACAAAACGTTAAACTGAAAGCCATGGTATACTTGGTGTAGATCTTTGTGGACTCTGTTCTGACCACTTCAGTGAGATTGTATGAGACTTCCTCACTTTTTTTGGAGGACCTTGTTTTCCTAGCTCCTGTTTGTATCTCTTCCACTCTTTCTACCTCCTCTTCTGCAGAGTTTCCTATGCTCAGAGTGATAGGAATTGATGGAGACAACCTATTTCTACCTGAATATTCTAAGGTGTCTCTTGTTTTCTCCTCCTCCCCCTCTCTCTCTGTCTCTGTGTGTCTCTCTGTCTCTGTCTCTCTCTCTGTCTCTGTTTCTCTCTCTCTCTCTCTCTCTCTCTCTCTGTGTGTGTGTGTGTGTGTATGTATGTGTGTGTGTTTCTTCACAATGTTTTGCTATGGATCTCTGTTTTTCTCATTTCTGCAGGAATAAGCATGACTATAGCAGAATATAATTATGAGTTCTTTTGTAGCTACTTTATAAAAATGACTACTTGTATTTGGTGTTACTCTAAGTCTCTGGGCTATCTAGTCACTCGTTCTTAGTCACTCGAGCAGTGTCAGGTAGGTATTCTATCTAATGGAGTAGACATTAAGTCAAATCAGTTATTGATGTATTATTCTCACAAGTTTTATGCCATTATTGCCCTAGCATATGGTGGAGTAAGGAAAGCCATTGTGAATCAATGATTTGGGGTTGATGTACATATTTGTCTTTGGATACCCGTCAGTCTCCCTTCCTTTAAAAAAAAACACTACAAAAGGGTTGTGGTGAGGATTCTAGATAGGCACCAGCTCAAATTTTCCATGTTCAGTAAGAAGTATACAGGTATTGTCTTCACCAATGGGGCCTTGAAGACAGTTGATAGAAAGCACCCTATAATATTGGCAGCATAAAGATTTGTTAAGGTTTTCCATGGTATGCATTTGTCCAAAAACTAAATTGAATGTAACCCAATTTTTTTTTTTGCTAAAAGTTTTTATTAGTGATAAGAAATGATCAGTTTAGACTCTGTTTCTATCCACATTTAGAGATTTTGTTAGGATTGTTTTCATATATTTTAGGAAGTTTCTATATCAAGAGGTCTCCATACTTCTCCTCAAGTTATTCTTTTGTCTAGCTATCTTTCCTTACATTTCCTGCCCCTCCAATCCGAAACTCCTGTTCCTGCCAATTGTACCCAGTCCATCCATAAAACCTATTCTACTTCTTGCTCAGCAGGAGATCCAAGTGCTTGTTTATCATATCTCTATCTATCTATCCATCTATCTATCTATCATATATATATATRTGTGTGTATGTATATATAATACATATGTATACAACACACACATATATGTGTGTGTGTGTTATATACATATATAATATATATCATATATTGTCATATTTATCTTTCTGGGTCTAGGTTATTTCACTCAGTGTGGATTTTTCTAGTTCTATCCACTTGCCTCCAAGTTTCATGTCAATTTTTAAAAATCTGATTTATACTCCATTGTGCAAATGTATGACATTCCATTTTTCTGGTAATGAGTATCTAGGCTATTTCTAATTTCTGACTTTTTTATTAATCATTTTACTTGTTTAGATTTCAAATATTATCCCTCTTCTCTGTATCCCCTCCATGGACCTCCTCCCCATCCCCTTTGCCTCTAAGCAGGTTCTCACACACCCTCCCACTCATTCCCATCTCATCCCTCTAGCAATCTCCTTCTTTGGAGGATCAAGCATACACAGGACCAAGTGACTCCCCTCCCACTGATGCAAAATGAGGCAGTCTTCTGCTACATGTGAAACAGGAGCCATATTCTTTGGTTGGTGGTTTAGTCCCTGGGAGCTCAGAGGACGTTGTTAGTTGAACTTTTGTTCTTCTTATGTGGTTGCAAACCCATTCTACTCCTTCAGCTCTTCCCCTAATTCTTCTATTGGGGAACCCATGCTCAGTCCAATAGTTAGCTGTGAGTATCTGCATCTATCATTGTCAGATGTTGGCAGAGCCTCTCAGAGGACAGTAATACCAGGCTCCTGTCTGCAAGTACATCTTGGCATCTGAAATGGTGTCAGGATTTGGTATCTGCAGATGGAATGAAACACCTGGTAGAATAGTCTCTAGATGGCCATTCCTTTAGCATCTGCACCATTTTGGTCCTTTCATTTCATTTATACAAAGACAATTCTGAGTTAAAATTTTAGATGTGTGAGTGGCCCCATACCTCAACTGCGAGACATGTCTATATACTAGAGATGGTCTGTTCAGATTATAATTGCCTTCTGTTGTGTATTTCAACTAATGACATCCCATTTGGTCCTTGGGCCTCTTGCATCCCTGGCACCTAGGACTTTACAGTGTTTCTCCAATGTTCCCACTCCCCATTGCTGCTTATTTCTATTCTTTCTTCTAGCTTGTTGAACTTCTCTACTGTGTCTTCCAATGCCTGTTCCCCAACACACATTTTTCCTCCCCTTCCCCTCTCTTACCCAGGCTCTTCCCTCTCTCTGTCCTAAATGATTATTTTAGCACACCTTCTAATTTTTGGTTTGTTTTCTGGATATATTTTCTCTTTTTTATTGAATATTTTCTTTATTTACATTTCAAATGTTATCACCTTTCTCAGTTTCCCCTGCTCCTGGAAACCCCTATCCCATCTTCCCTCCCCCTGCTTCTATGAAGGGGATCTCCACCCACCAAACCACTACCCCCTCCCCACCCTTGATTCCCCTACACATGGGGCACATAGGGCCTTCATAGGTCTAAGGACCTCTCTTCCCACTGATGCCTGACAAAGCAATCCCCTGCTATATATGCTGCTGGAGCCATGTGTACACCTTGGTTGGCTTAGACACTTCACATGCTCTGAGCTGGGTTACATTTGTAATTTTTTATATTGCTTGCATTTATTCCTTACATTTTATTCCCTGGAGCCTCGAGGAAACCAGAGCTTTCAGGTCTAGGTATTTCTGAAGGCTTCATAAGGCTTGCAAAGTGGGGATCATACACATTCCATAATCCATTTTTGTGGTAGCTTTTTCATGTACAGTATACATTCCATTGGAAGATGCACTCCTTTAATATTGGCTTTAATAATGACCTCAGGCAGTAAGCTTATAGAAGTTCTGGGTTGTGTGTTTGTTTAGGGTCATTTCCATATCCATCTCTATCCAAAATTTTGTATGTTGAGTCGGGTGCATGCTCCAACATGTTGTAAATGTTTGGTACCAATAGTGACCTCATTTGTTAATATGTCAGGCCATGAGGTTGCTCAATAAGCTTTGGACTGCCCTGATGTGGTTTAAGTACATATTCCTGGATGCATGGTTATGATAACAATGATGAAACAAAGAAAGCAATTTATCTAACATTTTGGGCCACTAATACCATATAGCATAGGTTCTCAAGCAAAACTTGCAATTTTCTGGTTCTAAAAGCTTATATCCAGTTAATCTATCAAACAAAATTTCAAATGATGACACATTATCAAAGAATACTTTTCTAAAAAAAATGTATTAGCTCATGCCACACTGCTGAGGTCATATTTCCACCCAGAGTCATTGTCTCTTGACCTCCTGAGCGAGGGCCTTCTTTTTGGCATATTTTCTATAGTTACTTCTAAAACATAGAAAAGATACTTTCAGTAGCATAAAGATGATCAGAGATATGAGGAACCAAAATGTTTCTTTAACCCAGTGCCACAATGAATACACTGGGGTGAATACAATATCTAAGCATGCTAGTCTGCCAATGGTGTCGCACTGGCCATATTTACTTATTTCTTTTTTCCAAATTTTATTGATTATGGTGTTGGCTTCTAATAGRACAACCAAGTTATGTACTTCACTCTGAGCATTACCAAAGGTGATGCTTTCTTTCCTAATTTTGGCATCTAATGATACTAATTGTTTTTCATTTTATGTGATGATTTATAAGATCTCATTCATTTTTTGAATGAAGTTGTTATAATGATCTTGTTCTAGTTCAAAATCAAATAGACCTTCAGAGTCAAAGTAATATTTTTCCTCCAGTGTCAACTTAGCCATGATTGTTNGGTGAGTGATGACTGTAGAATAAAGCAAGCACGCGCGCGCGCGCGCACACACACACACACACACACACACACACACACACACACACACACACACAGGAATAAAAGAGATGAGATGTTTCTTCCATTTTTCCCCCTTAAAAAGGCAACAAAATATATCCTGGTAAAAGATAAGGAACCACACAGGAAGGAGAAAGCATTTAAACACAAAAGATAGCCATGGCTGATAAGACAGAAGGCAGCCTTAGAGAGGAAAAGAGTCTCTTTTCTCTGAGCCAGGAACTAAGAGTGTAATAATTGATCATATAAAATGCAGGAGAGGGAGGATCAGAAAATAAATTTGTGCAATTCCTTCTTTGTCATAAAGAGGAGGGAGGCCCAATGCTAGGATGCATGGACACTGAAGAGGGATAGGGAGCTTAAGATGACCTGTGAGAGGTTCCAACAAGGAAAGATTTCTAGTCATGAACGAGGAGCCAGACGGATTCAGAAACTACTCATCTATCTTGGTACCATTCTGCTTCGTTTGTGGTATTCACTTTGCTTTGTCCTTTGAGATGAGGCCTAGCCTACGCTGCTTAGGTTGATCTCAAACGCTTGGATTCAAAAGATCCTTCCATCCTTGTCCATGGAATAGCAGAACAGGTTTGTGCCACTATGATTGCATCGGTCATTAGGTTTTCTGTGGCGATGTCTGACTGCCCAGGATCAGAGCAAGTATGAGGGTATATTCTCCAGGAATACAATGGTCTAGATGGGTATAAAGGATGGAAAGACCCCTAAGTGACTTACCCTGACAAATGGTAGTGAGATGTCCCTGAATGTATTCACCATCTACCTAAGATAGGAGAATAAAACTGCTTCAAGGGATTCAAGATAGGAACAAAGTAAGATGGAGTCAAAGGACCAGATTCCAGAGACATCCATGAAAATAAAACAAACAAACAAACAAAAAAACCAGGCTTAGAGGCAGGAAGGTGTGACATATATTCCTCTTTGTCCACTCCTGTCTCAGCTTATTAGACACAGAGATATGTCTTACCCATCTTTATACCACTAGGCCCCCCAAACAAAGAGGTACTTGTTATGATGGTCTAGTTTGATACAGGGAACTCAGGTCCAGCAAGCTGTAACTGCCAGTCAAATCAAGCTAGCCATTCTTATATGGCAAAGGAGACAAAATTTCAAAATGTATCTTGAATACATTAGAAAAATAAAAAATAGTATCGGCTGTTAATAGTTTTCCGATTGTGAACACAAGACCACTTCCTCTGCTTTGGCATTTCAGGGACCAGGACAGCCTCTTCTCTTGTCTAGGTCCACGTTTACCTCCCAGCTCTTGGTGGTTGGCTCACTGAAGAAATTGTCGATCATGTTCAGCTCTTCCTTCTCCACCACCACAAAGCCTTGCTCCTTGGCATCCTTCCCATAGACATCAGGAGACCACTGAACAAAGAAGGTGTATAAGTGATCCACCCTGGAAAAGAAGTTCGCGATGCATGTTAACATTGAGTCCATGACCCCGGAAGGCAGCGAGAGCGCCTTGAGTACCTGCAACAACCTCTTTCCTGCCTGGAGAATTGTTTTACTGAGTAGGAATTTCCCCACTGTCAAGGTTACCTTTGTGAGTGGCTTCCAAACTCAGAAAATAGGAACCTACAAAACAATACAAAAGCCCACATGCACCCATCACTACTGAAACTGCCTCAATCTGAAAGAAACATCAAGAGATAGGGCAGAAAATGGAAAATCCCCAGTGAAATAGTACACCAGATGTTTCTTCTTCAGCTGACCTTCACTTCTTGGATATATACTGACAGGGGGAAAAGGTTGACTTGAGGCTTTAGCTAAGAACAAAAGCAAAGCTATAGCACAAGATACATTATATAACAATTTTAATAAAACCCCTCCAACCACTAAACCAATAAGAAGTTACTAGGAACAATACAGTTTTACCCTTGGGGAGAGCTATCTCTTGTGCTACATGCACATCCTTTGCTTCTTGTTTATCTGATTTCTTATATTTAGGAAACACATTTCAGAGGCATCTCTCTAGCTATCATCAAGAAAGAAATTGCTCAGTGCTCAGCAGAATTTGGGGGCTTTAGTTCCCACTGACTGCAGTATCCACCCTGAATGGACCAGTCCCAAACACTAGGTTTTTTGTTTTCGTTTTTGTTTCTTTGGTTTTTTTTTTTTTTTTTTTCAATCTAGAACCACTGATAGTAAGGGATAGGGCCACAGAGAAGACCACGTGGTTTTTAAAGTCTCTTGTAATTACAAAACAATTCTAATTTGAAGAAACTCGTGTAGAAGAATTCCCCCCCCCCCATTAACTTAAATATTAATACAACAAGAAGCTTGTGAATGACTGGGCAGTGGAAAAGGAAGTCGGGTAGAGATTTTTAGGGACTGGAAAGAGAGGACAGAGAGGGGAGGGAAGATAGATGAAGAAAAAAAAAAGATCTACGTGTCTTTAAATAGCCACAGGTAGCTAAGAATATCTTATAAGGGATGGATAATTACAGGACAATTTATCTTCCCTAGGTGGGCAATTTATATCAATACCAATTCTCTCTGAGTTCATTGTGTGGGTGTTTTTTGGGGTGAAAATGTCCTGTTATAAATCTGACGTAAATTACAAGCCTCTAGAGTTTTGATTTTACCTAGTTACAGGGATTTGGGACCGCTGTGATTTGGTGGATGGCTGGGAATGCGAGCAGAATCTGCATCAAGAGAATAGTGAGATGGGCGGTCTCTGCTTGGGGCTAGCCATGGAGGCAGCAGGGTCGCAGGGCCCAAGAGCAGCCAGTGAAAGCGCAGCATGGTGCGATTTTTTAATATTTCCCAAAACGAACTGGAAGAAAGTCAGTTTATGGGCAGTTTATTTTTTAAGACATTTTGATCGTATCAAAATACTTTCACAAAGCTGATAGAAGTAAAACAAATACAATCCCCACTGCAGCTCTAATCAAACTGCTTTAGACTTCCACCCACCTATCTGCTCTTGTCCATGTTTACAAGGTTTTTTTTTGTAATGGGAGCCAAGAAATAACTGCCTTATATGTAGCATTACATAATAACACATCGCATTACTAATCTTTGTATAGATCTTTAATTACTACGCTGAAATTAAATTACTACACTGTGTCTTAAAAGTTAATGAGCCTTGCCCAGCCTACATTGCTACATGGTCAGCATGTTGGCTTGTAGATGTCTTTCATTATACAAACTGCAGTGTACATTTTGTACCATCTTTTCAATTATTTTCTTAATTAAGGATGATTGAATCACAAGTAGAAAGGGAAACAAAATAGTCATAGGAAGCAGAGGGAGGGAACTAGGTGAGAGGAGGGTGTGTGTGTGTGTGTGTGTGTGTGTGTGTGTGTGTGTGTGTGTGTAGTATCTATGGAAGCCAGAAAAGAATGTCAGATCTTCTGATACTGTTGCTACAGACATTTGTTAGTGGTCATGTAGGTACACAGGACCACTTAGGTCCTCTTCAAGAGCAACCACTCTTAACTGGTGAGGCCTCTCCCTAGCCCTAGTTTTTATGTATTTTAAAAATCCATTCCTTTAAACCACAGAAAGTTGTCACAAGTCAAAGTTATGAAGTATGTGTGCCTGAATATTATGAAATGCTAATATTGCCATCATGTTCTGGTATATTCCTGTATTCCTAATTCTTTCAGATTTTTTTTTCATAAAAAGCTGTTAATAGTTTGTCAAAGACCTTTTCTGTATATAATCAGGTGGTATTTTTGTCTTTCAGTTTGTTTATAAAGTGGACAACATTTATCCATTTATGTATGTTGAAGCATCTTGCATCTCTGGAATGAAGCCCACTTGATCATGGTGGATGATCTTTTTGAAGTATTCTTGGATTAGGTTTGGTAGTATTTTATTGAGAATTTTTGTGCTTATTTTTATAACAAAAATTAGTCTGTAAATTTTTGTTGTGTCTTTATGTGGTTTGGGTATCAGGGTAACTGTGGCCTCATAAAAAGAACTGGTCAATGTTCTGTTTCTACTGTGTGAGAAACCTGAGGAATACTGAGGTTTTGCACCGAAACCATCTGGCCATGGGCCTTTTTGATTGTAGAACTCTAAGTACTGTTTCTATGTTATTAGGGGTTATAGATTTGTTTAAATTGCTTATTTAATCTTGATTTGACTTTGGTAGGTGGCATATATTGAGAAAATTATATGTTTTTTAGATTTTACCAACTTGGTGGAGTACAGGCTTTTAAAGCATGTCTTTATGATTCTCTGAATTTCCCCAGTGTCTGTTGCTATGTCTTCCCTTTGCCTCTTATAATCTTCTCCCTCTTAATTTTTAGTTAATTTGGCTACAAGTTTGTCAATATTTTCTCAAAGAACCAACTGTTTCATTCTTTTGATGAACTTGGGGTACTCTCGTGCTTGGTACATGGTTGGGAACTATCATGCCCTCTTGGTGGATTTTTCATGAGTATGCCCTTCCCTAGCTCTTCTGATTAGTTTCTCTATTTTGTCAGATATTAAAATGACTACAGCAGTTTTCTTTTTAGGTCCATTTGCTTGGAATATCTATCTTTGATATTAAGATGTATTTCTTGGATTTTCAAAAGGATAGATCCTATTTTTCATATCCATCCTATTAGATTATGGATTTTTGTTTGTTGATTCCTATTATTTTGCTGTTGTGGTGTGTGTGTGTGTGTGTGTCTGTGTGTCCCTCTTTTGCTTCTTTGACTTGCTGGTCTGGGATGATGTGTTTCCTTGTGGTTTGGGGGGAATGGTTAACATTTTTAGGTTGTAATTTTCTTCCTAGTACCTCCTGTTGGGCTAAATTTGTAGAAGGTAACTGCTTAAATTTGTTATTATGGACTCTCTCATTTTCCTCCATCTATTGTGACTGAAAGTTTTGTTGAGTAAGTGGTCTGAGCTAGCATCTTTGGTATCTTAGAGTCTATATCTGTTCCAATAAGTCTCCACTGAGAGGTCAAGTGTCACTCAAAGTCTGCCTTTCTATGTTATTTGGTCTTTGATCCTTGTAGCTTTTAATACTCTTCCTTTATTCTGTATATATAATATTTTGATTATTATATGCTAAGGGGAAATTCATTTCTGGTCCAGTCTATTTAGCATTCCGTATGCTTCTTGTATCTTGAAAAGTATTTCATTATTTAGATTAGGGATTTTTTTCTATGATTTTTGTTGAAAGTATTTTCTGTGCCTTAAATCTGGGTTTCTTTTTCTATTCCTAGCATTCTTAGATTTGGTCTTTTAATAGTATCCTGTTGGGGGTTGATTTGGTGTTGCTATGTATTAAATCAGGAAATACTGGCGAACAATATCTGGTTTCCCACCCCACACTCACCCCAGCAGATCCTCACATATATCAGATGATGTGACCTAAACCTTGCTGTCTAATTTAAATCTGTTGGCTAAATAAAAGTGACCATAGCCAATTACTTGGAGGAATAGAGGTAAGTGGGGTTTCAGGTTCTGGCTGGGGTTCACAGGTAGGAATCATGAAGGAGAAAAGAGGAGAAATAAGGAAAGAAGAGAAGGTGAAAGACAATGGAGAGAGAAGGCCACCATGAGGCTGGATGGATCCTGGGCATGTGTCCAGGAAAAATGGACCCTGAGGACAGGCTGATGGAGCCTAAATAACCAGGGTGAGACTCAAACAGCAAATATGTGGGGAGCACAGCAGAGGAATTAATACTCTAGCACACAGAAAAATATATTAGGGTAATCCCTCAGTAATTTTTCTAGAGCTGATTAAAAAAACCTATAGGATTCTGTTTATATTTATGGGGCTGGCCAGGTGATATAATAACTAATAGTTATTAAATAACTTTTAAAAATAGCATTGCAGTGTCCCAGATTTCCTGGATGTTCTGTACCAGGAAGTTTTTGAGGGTTTAACATCTTCTTTGTCTGAGGTATCCATCTTTTCTGTCATCAATGCCTGCGTTTCTTTCTTCCATCACTTGTTCTGTTGGGGAGGTTTGCTGCTTAGGTTCCTGCTCAAGTTCCTAAATTTTTATCTTTAGATTTCTTGCAATTTTGGTTTTCTTTTCTGATTCTATTTGCAGCTTCACACCTTGGACTGTTGTGTTCATTTTCTTCCACTGTTTGCATTTTGTTCTCACACATTCCTTTAAGGAATCCATTCATCTCCTCTTTGAGGGCCTCCAACACATAAAGACTGTGTTAAGGTCTTTGTCTTGCGCTTCAGCTATGGGGTAATTCTCAGGGCCTGCTGTAGTATTAGGGTTGCCGTGCTCTAGTGGAGATATACGGTCATGGTTGTTGCTGTTGGTTGTGTTTTTGTGCTAGTGTGTAGGCATCTGGGATTGGGAAGATTGTAATTCTAGAGACTGATAACCAGTCTTGTCTTAGTTAGGTAGATGTCCATGCCTTCATTTCTGTTGCCCTGTCTGGTCCTTAGGAGAGTGTTGTGGCTGTGCATTGCCTGGTGGGAAATTCTTCTGGGATATGCTAGGTGTGGCTATTGGTGGTGCTCAGAAAAATGTGCTTTTAGGTTTTGGTGGCTGTCCCTTAGGAATGTGAACGAGCTCTGAGAGGCCTGTGAAAGGGTCCATAGGAGAAAGGCAAGCAGAGTGTTCTACCAGGATCTTTCTTGGTCTCCTGGGAATAGGGTCAGAGGGTGAGGAGAAGCCTGTGACACAGCTGGTGATAAGACTGGGTGCTGGATATGAAGGAAAGGAGGGAGAGGCGAAATCTAAAGCTTGCCTACTTGCTTTGCTAGCCAACATACTTCTCTGGTAGGCATGGCAGGTGGGTTCAAGGAGATTGTCTGCCAGAGTAGGATGAAGCCGTAACTGCGGGGAAAGAAGTTTGCAGTGGAAGATCTGTGCGACCTACTAGAGATGGGAGAAGGGGAAGGGAGGCTGCAGTAGGTGGTCTGCTACAAAGCTGGGGATGTGACCAGGGAAATGAATTTGGAGGAAAGGAGAAAGGGGTGAAGATTTATAGTTAGCCCGGCACTTCCTTGACTGGAGTGGTCAGTTGGTTGTCAGGGAATGTGTGCTAGAGTTGGCATCAGGGATAATGGGATGACTGGGGGGAAGAAAGATTGGAAGGAATGGTCTGTGTGAGCCAATGGAGGAGGGGGAGGAGAGGAAGGAGAGGTGGCAACAGGTGACCTGTCAAGGATGTGGTATAAGGGGAACATTCATCTATCATTGGTAGGATAGGACCTTTTACAGCTACTATGGAAATCAGTGTAGCAGTTCCTCAGAAAAACGGGAATGTATCTGCCTCAATATCTAGCTATATCAATCTTCGGCCTATACCTAAAGGATGCTTCATTCTACCAGATACACTTGGTGAACCATGCTCTTTGCTGCTCTACTCATAATAACCAGAAACTGGAAACAACCTGGATGTCCCTCAACAGATGAATGGATTAAAAAAAAAAAAAGAAAGAAAAAGTGATATGTTGGGAATGGTGGTGAACACCTTTAATCTCAGCACTTGGGAGGCAAATCCACTCAGGTGGATCTCTGAGTTCGAGGACAGTGTGTAGTTTATGGAGTGAGTTCCAAGACATCCAGAGCCACACAGAGAAACCCCCAGCTTGAAAAACCAAAAACCAAACCAAACCAAACCAAACCAAACAAACCAAAAAGACCAAAGTGATATGTTTCCACAATGGAGTGTTACTCAGGCATTTAAAAATGACATCATGAAACCTGAAGGTAAATAGATAGAAAAAGTGGATAGAAAAAAAGTCATCCTGGGAGAAATAATCCAGACCCAGAAAGACAAATACAGAATGTATTTGCTTACATTGTGGATATTTGCTGTCAATTCAACAATAACCAAGTTACATATCTATGAAACACAGAGGTTAGGTTATAGAGTAAGGAGCTGGGAAGAATGGGACAAATAGAATTTCCTTGGAAAGGGGAAGAAAATAGTTACAGATAGATGGTGGGAGATCAAATGGGGGAGGGAATAGGGGGATGAGGAGGAAATACAGGGAGAGATGGCTAAAATTAAGGGTATGGAAGCCCAATACAAGTAGAAGCTTTGTTAAATACATACAAATATGAAGGGATCTAAGTAAAATCATCGCATAATGAGACATCTCTTGTCACCAAATAAAGCTTCCAGTACTAGGATTTGGTTACATCTAGTTGAGTTGTTGGCCAAAGGGGTCTCATGGGAACCCCCAAACAACCTATGCTGTTGCCAAGATTGTAGGTTGTTTTCCACAAACTGACAGCAAAGTCCCATTGCTGAAGACAACACCTACACAATGCACTGAATGGAGTAGTTGAACTAGTTAGTACATAGAGCCTTTATTCCTATATGATAGTATCTTTGGTATAGGAAGGTACTCTATAAGCTAACAAAGGAGCAAGGTAAGACACCAAACAGTCACAAAGATAGCTATAGATATATAGCCTTCTATCTACAGTGGTGTCCTGCCTGCAAATATGATAGTGCAACCATGGTACAAAGCTTATGGGAGTAACCAACCAATATCTGATTTGCCTCAAACTCCACTCCACGAGATGGGCCCATACCTGACAATGCTTGGGTGACCAAGAACGTGAGAATAAACAGCTCAGGGACCTAGAGCAAAACCAAATACCACTGTTCTACATAAAATAATAAACAAAAACATAGCAATAAAATGACTCCTAATGACATTCTGTTATACTCATAGATTAGTGACTTGCTCAGCCATCATCACAGAAGCTTCCTCCTGTAGCAGATGGACACAGGTACAGAGACACACAGCTAAACATTATCCAGAGAATGAGAGACCTTGAAACATTCAGTCCTAAAGAGGGTATATCCATCAAATCCTTCCCCTCAGGGACTCCTACAGAAGTGGAGGCAGAACGATATATACATACCTACATACGTACATATATACAACACCCACGTATACACATTCTCTCTTTTTACCTATACATCCTTCAATTTTATATTATAGCTTCTATAATATATTGGATCCTTGACTGTGTGGGTGGTCTCTTGAGTCAGTACATATTTCTTGTTCTCTTTTCCTTATGTTTGTCTTTTTCTTATTCCTATATATCAGTTTTTGTTTTATATACTATGTTATTGTATTAGTCAGGGTTCTCTAGAATCACAGAACTTGTGGGATGTCTCTAAATATTAAGTGAATTTATTGGAATGATTTTCAGTCTACAGTCCAACTAACCCAACAATGGGCAGCTGTAAGTGGGAAGTCCAAGAGTCTAGTAGTTGCTCAGTCCCACGAGGCTACATGTTTCAGCTGGTCCTTTGTATAAGATAGAATCCTAAGAAGTGGAGTTCAACAGATGTGCTAGCAAGTAAGTGCAATCAGGGGAAGAAGGAGCCTTCCTTCTTCCATTGTCCTCAGGTAGGCCTCCAGCAGAAGGTACAACACAGGTTAAAGGTTTATATCACCTTGCCTGGACCTAAGCTGTTCTTTACTTAACTTGCTCTGTTCCAAGCTAGCTTTGAACTCAAGAGATCTGCTTGCCTCTGTCTCCTGGGATTAAAGCCTGTACAACCTTGCCTGGCTTTTCATAGCCACTATGCCTCGGATCTTGATCAAAAGTCTGTGTCATCCCACATTAAGATCCAGATCAAAAGCCAGACTCAACATCAAGATTACAGGTGTGCCTTTTCATTTCTGGATTGTAGCTCATTCCAGATGTAGTCAAGTTGACACCTGGGAATAGTCATTATAGTTGTGTCATGCCATGTTATGTTATTATCTGTTATTTATAGATTCCTATATATCAGTTTTTGTTTTATATACTATGTTATTGTTTATTTTGTTAGAAGCCTGCTTATTTTGTAATGAGAGACAGAAAAGGTGGTGGTCCTAAATGGGAGAGGAGGTTAGGAGGAGCTAGAAGGAGGAGAGGAAGGGGAAAATGTAATCAGAATATATTAGGAGAGGGGAAAAAAAGACAATTTCAATACAAAAGAAATTTCCCCCTCAATCTCGCAAATAAAGATATGATGAATGCATAGTTAGATTTCCCCTTTCTTTTTATTATTCTCTATTTTATCCTCCAATATCAGTATACCAACAGCTTCCTCATTCTTTCTTTTATGACTACCCAGCACTTTACTAGGTCTACCTCCATAGCTTATACAGCCATTCCACATAGTTGGACACGTGAGCTGGTTCCCAGATACAGTGTCACAAATACAGCTATGAGCAATGCACTTTGGGTGAGTGTCATTTCACACATAAAGCTGCTGTTTATCTTCCCAGAACTGAGGGTGGACTGAGTAAGCAGGCCCAACCCTACTCTGCCTCCAGGAACGGACAAGCTTGGCTGTGTTCAGAGTAGTATGGCTGCTGACTAGGGATGCACTATCAAAGGAACAATCTGAGGCAGTTATAATCATATAAACATTAATTTTGGAAAACTCCATTGCCCTATGTAGGAATTATATTACTTTTGTTCCCTGTGCCTCTTTGCTATCTGTTCATTGAATAAACATGAAATTAACTATTCTAGAGAGGTTTGATAAGTATACAAAATTCTCTAGGCTTTCTTTAAAAATGAAGTTCATGGGGGCTGGAGAGATGGCTCAGTGGTTAAGAGCATTGACTGCTCTTCCAAAGGTCCTGAGTTCAATTCCCAGCAACCACATGGTGGCTCACAACCATCTGCAATGTCATCTGACACCCTCTTCTGGTGTGTCTGGAGACAGTGACAGTGTATTCACATACATGAATAAATCTTTAAAATACATAAAAATGAAGTTCATGGTAATTCTGGGGGAAACAGCTGTAGAGGAGAACCAAATATATTTCACTCTAACATCTACAGAAGAGACATTTGTTAAACAGTGCCTGTTCATATTAGGAACAAGAAAACTAAATGTGTTAATACAAATGGCTTCCTGGTTGCTTGCGGCTGGTTTCTCTGTGAAATGATAAAAGAGGCTTCAACACATGTAGCCTGCCAGGCCTCAGTGTTGAAGGTAGCTGGCCTGTCCCTCATGCACAGCTATCCTGTCACTCACAGCTGTCCTGTCACTCACAGCTGTTCTGTCACTCACAGCTGTCCTGTCACTCACAGCTGTCCTGTCACTCACAGCTGTCCTGCCACTCACAGCTGTCCTGTCACTCACAGCTGTCCTGTC
>BDUI01000024.1:30367-43769 GCA_002335545.1 Apodemus speciosus
CACTCACAGCTGTCCTGTCACTCACAGCTGTCCTGTCACTCACAGCTGTCCTGTCACTCACAGCTGTCCTGTCACTCACAGCTGTCCTGTCACTCACAGCTGTTCTGTCACTCACAGCTGTTCTGTCACTCACAGCTGGCCTGTTATTCACAGCTGTCCTGTCACAGCTGTTCTGTCACTCACAGCTAGGGCCTGATGTTTTCCTGTTGGCCATAAAACAATACAGAAAACATCAATGAGATGACGACAAAAACAAGTGCATTCTAATGCAGTGTGAACTGAGGTAAAAACCACGAACTGTCTAGCCACAAAGTTGCCATAGTCCTAAGTGCTGCTATCAGACACATCATGTGTGTCCAGTTTTTTCCTTGCTTCTGGTGATATTTCCTCAGATGACAAATCACGGAAGTGATTGTTTCCTGAGGTAGTCTATCCTAGAGCAAAGCACTGCTTCCTTTAAGTCATCACTAGTTACCTCAAGTAAACCCAGTCTAGTAATTCCTTCCTAACACTTCCATCCCCTCCGCAGATGTCTAGGGCTAGGTATCAAACACAGCCACAGGTGACACAGGTGCAGAAGTTCAGGATCAAAATACACTCAAGAGGGCAAATCATGAGACATCTCCCATGTCCCTCAAGTAAAGGTGATGGCTTTATTCATTTGTGTATTTTTTGGTATAAGTAGGTGTGAATACATATGGTTTTTCAGCAAGAACTCTGCCACTGAGCCACACATACAGCCCTGGACACTCTCTCATTGAGTTACTATTTCCCCAGTGTGTACTCTTCTATTGTATGTTAAGCTTTAGTATGCTTTAGTGCCTCGCCGGGCACTGCACCTGAGACGGAGCTTCCTGGGGACCCACAGGCTGTATTACTGACCCTGATTTTTGGCAATATCCATTCTGGCTGGGACTGGGTTTTGAATTCAAGCTACAATCCTTATATGCAAGGGATGTGGACTGTGAAGGCAGCCGTCTGTATCATAACCAGGACTATGCCTCCTAAAGCAGTCGCCAGGGTTCTCTCTAGCACATTGCAAATTCTTTCATTCCACATCATTTCTGAGCTACTCCAGTCTTTTTCTAGATAATGATATAGAAATTTTGATTATTATTATTATTTTTGGAACCRCGAAGCATGCCACTCTCATAGGGAAGTCAATGACCAGGATGACACCTATTGAAGAAAACACCCATTGTGACAAATGCTGAGACTGTTGGACTTTCTTTGTAAAACTACAAGGAAGTCAAGATGAGTGGCAGCTTTGGCTTGGTTCTCCATTCCTTCTGAGATGTTAGAAGAAAGGCAAATTATGAAAGTGTAGGGCAATACAGATTTTAGGGAAGACCCAATCTTAGTAACTTATAGTGGCTTCCCCTTCTGGTTACAAAGACTTCAACATGCACAAGGTGACCATCTCAATGGTTCAGTTTAATTCTAAAGGGAAGTAAGATAAGGCTGGCTTACTGCTTCACAGTGAGAACATAACTGGAACATTATCTGCTTAATGGAGACAACTGATTCCCACAAGCCACTGGGAAGGTGAATCTGGGCAAAAGGGTAAAGAAAGGTAAGACTATAAATTCATATAGGTTCAGAGCACCTCTTAGGGGGAAACCAATGCTTCATTGTGTCTTTGGAAGTTCATAATATTGGAGCATCTCTGATATGCATTGATGGTTGTAATAGAGATAAACTCAAAGGAAAGGATAGCATCCCTTTTCCTACATCATCGTTCTTGAGGGGAGATACCTTCAGGGGCCTTGGGGAGTGCTCCAGTCTTGTCCTGGTTATTTAAAGAGACACATTTGGGTATGCCATGATGCTATTGTGTGTCATGAATCTCTTGCTGAAATTTTGACCATGTCTCCCTCCACCAGCCACGCTAAGGAAGGAAATAGAAGCATGTGCGTATGTGTGTCTCTTGGAAGCTGTAACAAACTGAGGTAGATGAATGAAAACGAGGAAATGATAGCTCCAAGGCTTGAATAAGGAGAGTGATTTTATTGTAGATATGAGGGAGAGAACAGCCAGAAGCATCTGGAAGGGTCCAGATCGAAGCGGGGCATGAGAGGAGAGAGATGGGGGAGAACAAGAAAGAGAAGAACGCCAAGAGGGCAAAGAGGTCAGGAGTGTGCCAAGGGCGGAGCCAAAGTGTCAGGTTTATATAGGAATGTGAAGCTGAGGGAAGGGGAGCGAATCCCCTAGCATGCAGTGGTTCATATTAGGGGGCAGGTGAGACAAGCTAGGAGGAGACAATGTACTGAGTGAGCTCAGAGGTGAAGCATGCTCCTTGGTATGCTAATAGACACTACACTTAGCTGTCTGTCCCAGTTTGATGTATTCTTGTCTACCAGCACCATTCTTTCTAAAAGTATTCTCAGTCAGGAAAGCAATCTGGGATGCTCATGCAAAGAGACCTTTTTAAAAATCTATCTCAACCTCTTCAAGTACTGTCAAATTTTCGGTGAGTGATCAGTGAAAGTTCTGAATGATCAGAGAGGCGTATCCTGAAGTAGCCAGTTGTAGGCCAAGACCAGCCTAATACTCTGAGTGATCTCTGGGTTTGGACCTTCCATAGTGGGGTGGTCTCTAGAGAAAGGGGAAAGCTCAGAGTCATAAAGGTGTTAGTAATAAATAGAGAAGTGTCTTTATGTTTTACCAATGCTTAGGAAAGGCAAGGCATCCTATAGGAAAAATCTTGAGTTATTCTTTCTATAAGAAAAGCTGTGGCTTCCTGCCTCAAGAACTCTACAAATCAAGACCCTGCAAATCAAGAGTTGCCAAATATACAGATAAGTAAACTGAAGTTACCAGCAATGGAATGATATGCCCAAACTCTGTCCCTAGACATGTTCTAGCCAGCTCAGGTTGACTACCTTTAAAAGAATTCTGTAGATAGGTCTATTGTTTGTTTCCATAGAAAAGTCAATCATCACAATTACTTCCTGGTTTGGGGCTGTTAGTGAAGTTTATGTAACATCAGCAGTGTCCTGAGGTCAGGGCTCCTGATTCCCAGTTCCTATTTCTGTTACTAAAATTCTATTCCCTTGGTAGGCACACAGCATAACATTCGGGACCAGGATTTACCAGTTGACGCGTGGACTCAACTCAGAGAAGTAGTATGGCAATGGGCCTAAAGCATCTCAATGACTATAAAAGTCGGCCATGGCCTGGAGCCATGGAGAAGATGAGAGGGCAAACCGCAGAGTTACATTCTCACGTCTTTTCTTTCAGACCTCAAGGGTTAAAACACTCCCTTACTTCTTTCAACATTAACTCCCGGCATAATAGTAAATCCACCCTCAGTTTCTTAGGTAGTCAGGGACATCATTTGAGAAAGCTGTGGGAAAGTAAAATGAAAGAAAAATTTAAACAACCTACTCCACGCGAGGAAAATTTAAATTGATTTGGGAGGTTTACTTAAGTTCGAAGGTCCTTGGAGCTCAAATGGAAGGAATATCCTATCTCTCTTTCCAATTCTCTGTGCTCGAGTCCCTTCCCTTTGTTTATATTATGTCAACTGTTTAGGGAACAGGAAGAGGATATGACTGATTACAATTGCCTTCAGTTTACTTAGCTGAATTCTTGGACTGGTTCTTTTTAACCTAATGGGGTTTTCCTAACCCCAACCTAGTTTAGTTTCCAGAACACAACAGGCTCCAGGAAGTAAATCTCTGTCCCCAGACCCCAACCCTGTTCCTCTGGATCCCACCTTGTCCACTGCTTCCTGACTAGTCTTTTACCTTCATGACCTCTCTCTGCCTCAAGTTCCCTCCACTGTTCGGTTCCTCCCAGATTCATACAATTCTAAGCCAATATGGCCACCCTCACTTTTGTTCTGACCCTGCTTGCCTGTCCCAGTCTCCTGCTCAGACAGGCCACCTTCTTTAACTTCTCCTCTAGGGAAGCTGTTATTGGGTTGCTTTCCCATGTATAACAGACTCTTTCTTATGCATCCCACAATCCCAGATCACTCCTCACAGTTCTGTGGGGACCTCTCTCCATTAGCCCAAGCTCTCAGCCTCCCCTACCTATGCCCTACTTAAATGAAAGATTCTCTTCTGTGTAAATAAGAGTCCCGCTGCATCTATCTAGATGATCTATCTATCTATCTATCTATCTATCTATCTATCTATCTATCTATCTATCTATCTATCTATCTAGTTGATCTAGTTCTCCACACTTCCTCTTTTACCTATCATTGCCCTCCTCTGCACCTTACTAGGCTCACTCCCTTACAACTTTCCCCATTCTGTTCCCTTACTTTCCCACTCTTTTTTATCCTTCTGTGTCATTCACATTGATCCTTAAATCTTCATGCATTTCTCCACCCTTAAAAAAGGTTGTAGGTTTTCTTTTTTTCCCCCTCAAAGTTCCTTCCCATTCTTCATTTTCATTTCAGAGTGCATTATTTGAGCTAGCAAATATTTCAACCCTAAACTCATCTGTTCTGATGTATTCGCTGTTTTAGTATATGCCACTGGTAAATCAAGTCTGCCTCACACACTTTCTGAATGGAAGTAGAGAGTTAAAAACCGCTGTTTCATTCCTTGTTGTTTCAGTGAAACTGGTTTTTCTTTAGCCACCAACTGTGCAAAACAACAATATGTCAGTCTTATAGCCTTGACCTTAGAAAGCTTGTTGAGGCTTGAGGAGCTCAATGATTCACCTTGTGGTCTGGTCCCAGATGAATCAGCAGCCTTGGGACTTTATCCAGGGTTTTTCTTAGAGCTAGCACCATTACCAGTAATTACAGCCACTGTAGCTGCCAACTGGTCCTGAAGCAGTGTATTGTAAGACATGTTAATAAGGAAGCAGAAAACTTGGTCAAGTACTGGGTCCTGGGAAAAGCTAATCTTTTAAAGGGAAGTAGATCTGGGGCTGAAATGAGGCCAAGATGCAAGGGCAGAGAAGGGGGTGACTTTTTAAAATACAAAATCAATCACTTTGCCTGACTCCAAAAATCTCTTCTAGGATCTTCCTAGAGGTTTTAGGATTAATTCAAGCTCTATAGCTGCTCAAGATCTTTGCTTGTTGCCACACTCTCAAATGTGTTCCTGTGTTCAGAGGAGCAGGACAGGGTCCATTCTCATTTCTCATACAGGCTGATTCTTATCTATCTTCCTATCTATCATCTATCAATCGTCTGTCTGTCTGTCTGTCTGTCTGTCTGTCTGTCTGTCTGTCTGTCTGTCTGTCTATCTTATCTATCTATCTATCTATCTATCTATCTATCTATCTATCTATCTATCTATCTATCTATCTATCTTCCATCTTCAGTAAGAGTATTATTATTTCTCCATCATGCCTGATGGAAAATGTCTATGACTGGGGTCTGAGAAGGCTTGTCAGATGTCACAGTTGATCTGAGTTTATTGAGGGAGGCAGAAGAGTTCATTTCAGGAGGAAAAAGAAAATACTTCTATTCTCCTGAACATGTACGGAGACATGGCATTTGAAGAGTATGTTGCTGCTGTAGCTGTATTAAAGTCCAACTGGATATAGCAGAAAGGAAGATAGTTATTGTGGTCAGTCTTTGTTGAGTTCTTACAAAGGTCTCTTTAATGCAGACAGAACTGTCACAACATAAGAGACCAAGGAAGAAAGAAAGATAGGAAGGAAGAAAAGTGGGACAGAGAATATAAATTGACTATGAGAGACGCACAGAGCTTCCTAAACAAACAACAAAGGGACCCAGATATTATACGACCACTACTGGGTCTTAGATTGCAAGTCAACATATAACAGAGATGCTTGCACATCAATGTTAATTGTTGCATCATTCACAATAGCTATACTATGGCATCAGCCTAGGTGTCCAACAAGTGAAAATGGGTAAAGAAAAGGTGGTATATGCACAAGTAAGAAATGGGCAAGGAAAAGGTGGTCATAAAGAAGGTCAAAAGTTTCTCATTTTCAGGAAAACAGATGCAACTTGAGATAATACTATTAACTGAATAAAGCCAATCATAGAAAGAGAAATATCTTGCTTAACTCTTATTTATGGGTCCTATATTTTATATTGATAGATAAAATCAGGTGTGTATATGGCATGGATAGAAGCAAAACTATCTGGGGGGGAGAGGATTGGGATCCACAGGATTTGGGGGGGTCAAGAACAGGAAGGGCTGGGTTTGGCAATGAAATACTGAACATATAATATATACACATGCAGAAGTTTGGGAAACATACCTACAATATCTTCCTCACCAACTGACATAAAGTAAGGGACTAGCAAAGAGGAAAGGATCTCCCTAGGAAGGGGAAATAGAATAGAAGGTTATGGATGGATTGGGTGGGGAGGGGTACTGGAACAGGAGGATTAAATAGGGATGGGGAAGGAAGAGGAGGTTAAAAACTGCTGGGGACAGCATACCATGACAGGGACTGCCCACAGCAGGCCAGAATGGAGTCATCTCAGAAGCCCATGGCAGCTCCTTGAAAGAAAGGATGGTGTCTGGGACCCTGAGAGGTGGGAGACACTTCCCTCCAGGGGACCCACCATCAGAAATAAGGGACTGTCCACTGTAGCCTGGAATGGAGATATCTCAGTAGCTTGTGGCAGCTCTTTGTAAAAAAAAAAAAAAAATTGTTCCCATTTCTCCTAACCCTATCCCTATTATCTATATAACAACCGCTATATAGATTTCATCTGTGCGTGACTATTTTTCAGTTGCCTTGGTGTGCATAATTATTCTATTATATCTCACTTTCCTACTCCCTTCTCCTTCTGCTCTGGTGAATTCTGTGAAACTAGATGTTCCTTGATATAATGATTCTTAAACAATTAAAAATTGAGGCATGGGGCATAGCACAGTCCTAAAGGCCCAGGTGCATGCTGCATGATCTCATCTTGGAAACAATGTAATAACTGCACAATGGCAGTTCCAGATTAATGTTTGACTTGCAAAGAAAGTTTGAAGAAACTATTAGAAAACGAAACTGAGCCAATATTGGGACCCCGAGAAAGGAGAAAACTATTGAGGTTATGAAATGAGTTTAACACAACATTTGAGAACAGTTCCTGGGTAGGCAAGTCTAGAATGCATAAAATTATATATTAGTAAAACGAAGTCAAAACACTGGGTCTCTTAGGAGAGTCATTGTGTGCAATGTGCAGAAGCAGAAAACTAGCGGAACTGCGGAGTTAAGGGTTAACTTGATTCTTTCTGGCACTGCCTGGCAGCTTTTCCCATGCCGTTTATCATCAGAGCTTCACAGGAAAATACAAGTAGCTGACCCTGGAGCTCTGAGCTCTGAAGTATAAAGTTAAAAGTAAAAAGTTAAAATTTAAATAATGATAAGTTTGCAATTATTATTATTTTGGTTACAGGCCTGATAACCTGTAACAGGGGAAGCTTGAAACTTTGGAGAACAATTGTAATTCTTAATTCTTTGTGGGATGTGGTTATTCTTTTGAATTTGATTTGGCAGTTGCCTTTGGGTTTTATTGCTATGAACACACACCACAACAAATGCAAGTCTTGTAAAGGACAACATTTAATTGGGGCTGGCTTACAGGTTCAGTCCATTATCATCAAGGTGGGAACAAGGTGAGAGCAAGGCAGTGTCCAGGCGGGCATGGTACAGGGGAGCTGAGAGTTCTACAGCTTCATCTGAAGGCTGCTAGTGGAAGAACGGCTTCCAGACAATTAGGGCGAGGGTCTTAAGCCCACGCCCACAGTGACACACCTACTCCAACAAGGCCACACCTCCTAATAGTGCCACTACTTGGGCCAAGCATATACAAACCATCACAGCAATGATGATACAATGTCTTTTTTTTTCTACCTGCTTTTAGAGTATCAATAAAAGACTGGGGCAAAGAAAAGGGGAGACTGAGGTGAGTGTGAGGTGAGTGGAGAGTGTGTGGTATGGAGAGTGAGTGAGTTAAGAGTGAGTGAAGAGAAAATGTGAGGAGAGAGTGTGGTGTGGTATGGTGTGCTGTGTGTGTGTAAAACAAAGGGAGCGAAAGAGAGAGAGAGAGAGAGAGAGAGAGAGAGAGAGAGAGAGAGAGAGAGAGAGAGAGAGAACAACTTTAAGCCTTAAAAATTTGCCTGTCAGTTTACACCCAAAAAGCTGATCGTCTGTTTATTATGCGCCTTCCAGATATCCCCGCTTCCAGTTGAGAACTCTGATCCTGTGTTGAGGTTGGACTCTGACAATAAACAGAGCAGGACTGTTACGCGAGTGAACTCTCAGAGCCTGAGGCGGCATGCACAGGGCCTGCACAGGTCTCAGCGCTGAGCGGGTGTGTGGACACGCATGAACCTATCCCAGACACTGTCTCTAATTGAGAAATGCTGGCAAAGGAAAAATGAATCTTACACAAGTGTGGTATCTACACAAACCACACTTAAGGGTAGCCCCATGCCTGGCAGTAGATGGCCAATACGAAATGAACTCGATGATATATTTTGGAGGGATCTTTTTATTTTTTATCTTACATTTCTTTTATTTTTACCTTACAGATCTTTTGCTTATGCATTATAATTTCTGTTCATGTGTTCCTTGAGGTTTTTCTTTGACTCTTTTTTTTCTGTTTGTTTTGTCCTATTCTTGTTTGTATTTATTATTATTATTATTATTATTATTATTATTAATGCCTGGATTCTAATGAGAGAAAAAGAAAAGGTATGTATTTGCTAGATAGGGAAGAAGGGGCGGATCTGGGAGGAATTGGAGGAGGAAAGACAGAAATTAGAATGTATTGTATGGAAATATGTGTATGTGTGTGTGTGTGTGTTCGTGTGCTTGTCTGTCTGTACATGGGGACAAGTGTTTGCGAGCAGTAATGGAGGCCAGAAGAAAACCTTGAACATCATTCCTCAAGTGTCATTTTCTTTTTTAAATAATTGGTTTTCCTGAGCATAGACAGGCTCTCCCCAGAGATCCATTGTCTGGCCACTGCTCTGATGGCCTCTATCAGGCCTTCTGAACAAGGGATATATATATATATATATATATATATATATATATATATATATATATATATAGGGATATATATAGGGATATATATCTATATCTATATCTATATCTATATATATATATATACAAAAACAAAAACAAAAACAAAACGAACTATTTTCAATTAAAAAAAAAGGTCTATTCTCTGTGAAATGCAAACTGGTTCAACTCTCACCTGAATGCCACATGATTGGAAATCAGCCATTAAGAGATGTATGACACCTTTGGAAGAAAATCTCTCCTAACTCAGCATTGAGACACACCTAAGCCACAGCCTTGAGATGGGACCTTGGGTTGAACAGAAACTCAACTGACAAGGGAGGAATCCTTATAGAAGCAATGACAGACAGGGCAGGCAGTCCCTTCCTCTGCTTACTGAATGGGCTCAGTGAGTCAGAGTCCTAGGTGTGGCTACAAGGATTAGATTTTACCTTAAGGCCACTATTTTGTAAATCATGGAAGGGTGATCTCAATCACTCCAGAGTACGTAGAACACATTTTGATAGTTATCTAATTCAGAAGGTATTAGTTTAAATATAAGTAGCATATTATACTTCTTATTTCAGATAAGAAGATATTAGACAGATATTATCACTGGCTAAATAATAAGTAACTAATAATAATAACCCACGGGGATTTGAGTATCTTAAAGACAGCTAGGATGAACAGGGGTATGGAGAGTGAGCAGACACAGAAACTTGTATGGAGGGAAGGGTGTGTGTGAACAGCTGCTAAAACTTGAGATTTACCATCCTGGGCACACTTATACTATCAGCTAGGAAGAGGCAGGGACAGATCCGGAGGTTAGAAGGACTGTTTTGTCAAGTAGCAGGGACCAGAGAGATGGGACCAAGTAGAAACAAAAGGCTTCGTTGCCATAGCTACATCTGAGATCCAGGCAAGAATTCCCAAGGACAGCCTAGGCATGGCAATATGCATGTGGAAATGCCTACTTGTTGCTACTTTGTTTCCAACCCAATCACCCGGTAAAAGAAATCTCAACTCAATCAATAACAAGACAAGCTACAAGCCTAGATTGGGCATATCTCCCACTACACTACTCTAGTCCCATCTATATTATATTTCCATCCCATATAACTCAAGGTTTCTCCAGGCCACAAGCTTCTCTCCAGTCTCTCTGTTGATCCCGGTAACTCCTTCCCCTCCATCCCCCCCCCCCCCCCCCCCCCCCCCCCCCCGTAGCTCTTCCCTTCCCCCCTTGATCCTTTTCTCCTCCCCTAAACCCTCAGCTCCTCCCTCCTGCCCAATGATTGGCTCAAGCCTTTATTTGAAAAGTTAAGGTGGGGAGAAGATTCACAAGGCAACTCCTTATCTGCCGCCCCTCCCAGGAGTAGAATTAGCATCAAAATACAACCCGGGGCTATCGGAAACACCTACCTCACACTCCTGTCTGTCCATCTAGCAGAGGTCTCTACTCCAGCAATCAGTGATCAGTCACTACTGCCTTGCTGGGTCTGTTACTACAGATTTCTGAGTGTTTATCAAAAGAAAACTCTTTGTACTTGTGAATAAGAATGTAGCTACAGTTAACAATATAAGGGGTCTTTTCTTATCCATGGGGGTCTGTTTTAAGACAACCCCCCCAGTATATAACAGAAATTGGATAGTACAGAATCCTAGATGTACTCCATTTTTATTATAACTATGATAAAAGGTTAATTCTTACGTTTTGCTCAGTAAGAGATGAGTAAAAGGTAATAGAATTATAATAATGTGCTAACAAAAATTTTGAGTGCAGAATCCCCATCTCAAAATGTCCTACTGTATGTCCTTGCCTTTGTTGTGATGATGTGTGGTGACTCGGTGCTTACATCATGAGGTGAACCGAGAACTCTGGGATAGGGATAACCGGGCAGTCTATACTTTATAATTCTGAGTACTAGTAAAGATCAGGGGTAGTGGCAGCAGATACAGTATCCATAGCATAGACTAGGTGTTGAGTCAGATCCCAGGTAGGATGGGCATGAAGGCACCAGAGGAAATCACTGCTCTAAGCTCCATGAGGTTAAGAATGCTTACTTCTAGAAATCTCCACTTAATATTTCAGGACTCTATTTGATCACAGGTAACAAAACTAGAGAATCATACTACATATAAAGGAAACTACTGAACTTGAAATCTGCTAATAAGTGTTCTTGTCAAACACAAAATGAAGACAGAAACGGAGGAAGAAGGGGACTGGAATTGGAAGAAACTGGTTTCTATAAATGGTGATGGAGATAGTCACTGGCTTCATTGTGGTACATATTTTTCTCGATGCACACACATAGAAAAGGTTTTATACCTTGAAGGTATAAAATTTTTAATTGTTACACTGCTTACATAGAGTTGGGAAAAGGGTACTTCATTGTTGTGGCTCACCAAAAATATTAAGAAAGCCCTTTTGAGAATTACTATGCAGAACAATAGTCGTAGCTATCAGATAACTTAAAACTACATAAAGGCAATGTTTATATCAACATCAATCTGGAGGCCTTGGGCTAACATCCCATAGACTGGATTCAGTAGCTGATGTGCTATTTTTGGTCCGCAAATATTTAATGTTTTTTACAGTAAACAGTGTTAGATTTAAAAAGTGGAGGTACATAATCCACATCTCAGTTTGCTTTGAGACAAACGAATGGATGGAACAACAGCAGGTGCAAATGTCCACACAGCTCTCGCCTCCAGAAGGTGCCTGAGAAGGCTCAGTCCCCGTCTACACCTCAGATCACTCTTTCATGCATTTAGGCAGCAACAGAACACCCCTCATCTATAAGAATCCAGAGGTTATATGAATCCTGAAATATTATCAGAACATATATACATCTAGTTTTTTACTATATGCACAAACCTACAGTAAAATTTATTATGTTTCTAAAGTAGTTATATCAAAATGTAAACCGTAATAATAGATGAAAGCTGTATGAATACTCTGTCTGTTTGTCTGTCTGTTTCTCTTTCTCTCTGTATTATATGCACAGTATATATGTGTGTGTGTTATGTGCACAGTATACCTTACTATCAAATTGTACTATAGAGTATTTTTAGACCATGGGTGACCAGAAGTAACTACAATGCCAAGAGGTGAAGCTGTGGATAAGTCACAGGGACCAGTGGGATTCCCTGATACTTCCAAAAACTGAGTGAGCACCCACTAGTGGAGATGAATGGTGTTCTTAGAATCAGACCTTAAGCTGTCTCTGGAGGTGCTGACTCTCACCCCTCCTTAGGAGCACAACCCAGCTCTGCAGAGCTGCCCTAGGAAGGTTATTTCTCAAGAGCACTGGGTGTCTGCAAAGTCAATGATTAGCTGAAGACATTTGCCAAAGCTGTGTACTGAAGTTGCTGAAAGGCACTTCTGGAAGGCGACAAATTTCTGGACTTTTAAGGGAATGGAAAAATAAAAGAACAAAGATCGTGAAGAATGAAGACCAAGCAATATTTCCCGCAAGGCTTTGTACATTCACTTTCTAAAAACACGGAAGATATTTACATGGATGACTAATAACCATGTATCTCTCCAGCACTTTTCCTAGATTGGCATTTAAGAGGAAGATGCTAGGTTTAGCTGGGAAATCTTTTGGTTTTCTTTCTGTCTCTTCCTTTCTTAGTGGCATTCTCAACTTAAAATATCACAGTGAGATCACAGCACAGGCTTGGGATGTGTTGCTGGTAGAAGGCAGGGGTGCTGGCTCAGTCCTGAGCACTGAAGTCAATAATAAAGAAAAAGACTAGAAGGAAAAGAAAAGATTATATAATGATATCCAGTACTTTAAAAATTGAAGGATTTTTATCCTAAAATACACCTTGTTAGGCTGAGCAGAAGCAACGTTGTTCCAGAAAGGATATATTAGTGAATGTCTGAAATAAGGGTTCTGTTGGCACCAATGGTAACTAACAATTCCAATTTAGCCATGATCTCATTACAAGCAATATGACTTCTGATCAGAAATTTTCATATTAATGGTGGTTAAAGAGTGTATGCTAGAAAACCAGGTCAGCTTGCAATGGCTTTAATCTGTACTTTGTTCTCCTAAGAAGTGTGCTATTGGGGACATATTTTGGTCTTCTTAGGGGTCTGTAGCACTTGAGCATCTTCCTTTGTAAAGTGAGTTGAATAGAACTAATTTTCTTTATGGTTTTGCTTCTTATTATAAAACCAATATAAAGCTCATTAAATTCATGCAGATAGAATTTTAGTGGAGGAGAGAGATATTTTATTAAGTAAAGGTAGTTCATATAACAATATACATATGTGGCCTCATAGTGTTAAGAAATTATGAAGAGGCTGGGCAGTGGTGGCACATGCCTTTAATCCCAGCACTTGAGAGACAGAAGCAGGCAGATTTCTGAGTTCGAGGCCAGCCTGGTCTACAGAGTGAGTTCCAGGACAACCAGGGCTACACAGAGAAACCATGTCTCAAAA
>BDUI01000024.1:44092-57043 GCA_002335545.1 Apodemus speciosus
TCTCTCTCTCTCTAGTTGAATGTTTTTCAGTTGGTGAACTGCTTAGGAAGAATTGGGAGCTGTGGCCTTGCTGGAGGAGGTGTGGCCTTGGAGGAGGTGTGTCGCTGTGGTGATGGCAGGGTCTCTGAGATCACAAAAGCTCACAGCAGTCTTAGTTAGCTTTCTCTTTGCCTGCTACTGTGGATCAGATGTAAGCTCTCGCTACTGAGACAACATCAATCCTGTTTGCCTGGGGCCATGATGGTCATGGCCTCACACTCTGAAACTACAAGCAAGCTCCCAATTACATGATTTCTTTTATAAGTCACCACAATGGAAGGGTCTCTGCACCATCAGAACAGTGACTAAGACAATGCCCAATGAATTCTAGGATCAAGTCAAAAATCCAGATCCACAGAAGCAGGATACACTCAGAACTCAGATGGCAACTCACAGTGCCTATACACCCAGTTCCAGGGGATGCAAAGCTTTCTTCTGGCTTTTGTGAGCACCTGTGCATATGTGGCACACCTACATATACTCAGACAGGCACACTTAAAATAAAATAAAGAACACTGTTTACAGATGGCTGCACACTATAGGGTGTGATAGTGCATTTCCGTAATTTCAGGACTCTGTTATGGAGGCAGGAGGATCAAATGTTCAAAGTCAACCGTTGGAATACAAATGATAACAAATGCTGGTATGGCTGTGAGGGAAGAAGAAGAGTCACAGTCTGTGTATAAACTAACACAGTCTGAAGGATTCTCACAAGACTAGAAATAGTGCTACCGTATTACCCAGTTATACTATGCCTGTGCATACACTCCCCAAAATGCCTCACTACACTAGTACTGATGTATCCATGTTCATTACTGTACTACTCCCATTAGGAGGAAATGGAAATCAACCCAGATGTCCACCAACATATGAATAAGAAAAATATGGTGTGTATATACAACAGAATATTGGATAGTTGTGTGGGAAAAAAAGACATTTGAAGGTAAATAGATGTAACTGAAAACAGTTCTATTGAGTGAGGACTTCTAGCCCCCACAACACAAATGCCACCCATTCTCTCTCATCTGTAGGTGCTAGCTTCAAGTGGTTTTGGTTTTTGTATGTATTTAACTTGGGAGTTATGAAGAAATTACAAACATGCCACTGATAGTAAGTGGATGCATTTAGGAAAAAGTGATAGTAGAATGCAAATTAAATTAAAGTAGAAAAAGGAAATCCTGGGGGCAGAAGAATTTATACAGAGACTGGAATGTTGTAGACAGGGAAACGGGGAGGAGGCAGGGAAAAGCACAACCAAAGTGAAGGGCTCATACATAAGCTATTCAGGAACCAATGAACTCACAAGCCAAATAAATTGTATAAGAGGAAATAGTAAAACACACGTGATATGAAAGACACTGGTGCGGTGGACATGGAGAGCGAAAGTTTGAGGACAGGGTAGGGGAAGGGGGAGCAGGGCAGGTGTTAACCAAAACTAAGAGGCTTTATGAGTCCCCACTAGGCTGTGTGTGTGTGTGTGTGTGTGTGTGTGTGTGTGTGTGTGTGTGTGCAATATACTGATATCTCAAACAAAAATGCCAAAATAGTAGCCAGCTATACTTAAGACCTTTGAACTTATCCTTTGAGTTAAAACTTTGAGTTTAACAAGCTATACACACACACACACACACACACACACACACACACACACAAACACACATGAGTGTATGTATGTACGAATGTTATATATAGGAGTATAGAGATAACTCACATGAGTGAACAATACTATTCCAAAAAGATAGGAATTATTAAATGAAATTTTCAGTGCCAGGTCCCCTGAGTTATTGGTCAGTAAAGACCCAGAGACACCCAAAACAATATATGCTATTGTCATTGTTTTTGATTGTGTGTGTAAGTACTATGATAAAACACGGACTAAAGACAATATGGGAGGAAAGAGTTTATTTCAGCTTAGAGATCACACTTCATCATTGAGGGAAGCCAGTGTAGGAGCTCAAGGCAAAACCCTAGAGGAGGCAAGAACTGAAATAGAGACCATGGAAGTCTGCTGACTGGTTTGTTCTTCCTGGCTAATACAGGCCAGGGTCACCTGCCTAGAGATAGCACTGCCCACACTGGCCTGGATCCGCCTACATACATTAGAAATTAAGAAAATGTTCTACAGACATCTCCACATGCCAATTTGATGGAGGGAGTTCCTCAACTAGAGCCTTGCATCTCAGGTATGCCTAGCTTTCTGTCAAACACTAACTAATGAAGTGGTAAAATCCTAGTATTGATGCCACCACATACTTTGGTTACAATTTAAAGAAAACAATTATGAAGTGACTAGCATTGCTCTCTCCCCCTCAGACAGCTAGCTTTGCATCTTCTGGAAAGAGCAGGCTGCTGGGAGTTTTCCCAGAGCTGAACCTTGAGTGTTCCAATATTGACTTTTCTACTAGGCAAGAGGTTCCCACTGGTGCAATAATGACAAGACTGTTTATGGGTGTAACTAACCACTTTGTTGATTAGATTTGAGGCCTGCTCAATAGGAGATAACTCATGTCTTATACTACAAACAAGGTCAAAGCCCACTGCAATGGAGGGCATAGGGCCAAGAACCTATTGATGTTATATTACTAAGTGGTCACATAGTCAAGCCACCTTCTAAATATTTATATTCATAGGCATCTAATGCTTATGATTTAATAAGAATTGGTACAGAAAACAAAAATAAAACCTACCAGTCATAAAAGAAATAATCACAGACTATATGCGTAGAGTTGCACGACAGTTTTCCTACTTACAAACTATTATTTTATTGTTGGAGTTAAGGGAGTCACAGCACACTGCACAGGAACAAGAAGTGGACTTAGTAGCATTAATTTATTAGTAATAATTACAAAGAAGGAAAAAATCTAACATCTATTTAAGGAGCACTAGGAACAATAGGGAGGAACAGTGATGTGTATAGTTGATACCTTATGTCAACCTTAAAATGTTTCCCTGTAACCAGGAGCACTGGAGCAGTGGATGATTCAAAGGGACACATCTTGAAGAATATCATGTCACATCTCTAAGATCGATGCGAGGACAATGTGATCTAGAAAGGCAGCATCTGTTAGTGTGACACCCCAAAAGAGGAATGGATTCACTCAGCAGAGGGCTAGTGAAGGAATCCAGAATCTACCAGCAGAATGAGAAGGCACTTCATGGCACTCCTTAGATCCTCATTAAGTTCTTCAGATGAGCTTAAGTATAATAATTCTATAAATCGTTACTAAATTAAATGTACTTTTCATGCTAAGCACTTGGAAGTCTTGGTGGGACATAACTATAGGCCACTCTATCTGTCCTCTCTTAGTCTAAAATGTGAATTTATTTAGGTCCAGTGACACGTTGAAATATAAAAGGGAATAATTATGAGAAAATTCCCTAATATTTATTACAAAAGCTATCATAATTAACAAATGCACCATGTCTCCAAGACAATATTTGGCTAATTAATAATGAATTCAAGAAAGAAAACTATTTGCTACTCAAAGACAAATAAGCCATGTTAATATACAGTGTGATGGAATTCAACAAATGACCTACATTAAGAAACTTGCAAAACTACTTGAGGAAGAGGTCCAAGAAAAATACTGTTTCAGCATTAAACGTGTCTTCCAAGTTAGAGAGTGACGGAAAAATAATTACACGTGGGATTGCTAAATTATTCTACAAGAGCTCTTAGTATATGCAGTTCCATTCTGGAAGAAACTCAATTTCCAAATACTATAATACATTTTTTCTCAGAAAAAAAATAAAAGTAATCAGCCAATCTCTCAATATCTTTCCTTCTCCTTTTCCCCACACCAAATGAATTCTATACAGTCCACAAATGTGGCTAAAAATTTCAGTGTATTTCTTCCCTACCTATAAAATCACGAAGGAGCCAAAGCTTTCCAGAGATAGATCTATTTACAATATTCTACTCTTGAGAGAACAGTTTTTTTTTTATTTTGATTTTTTTTTTTAAGACAGGGTTTCTCTGTGTAGCTCTGGCTGTCCTGGAACTCACCCTGTAGACCAGACTGGCCTCGAACTCAGAAATCCGCCTGCCTCTGCCTCCCAGAGTTCTGGGAGAGAATAGTTTATTACAGAGTTTCAGAAATTAACATTTCTTCTGATGAAATGTTTTTAAGCAACAGTAAGAAATGGTCATGCCCATTCCCAAGAGTCCCACTTCAAGACTTCCATGAGATCCTGGGGGTTGCATGCATGGTTAGAGGGTACATCACATAAATACAAAACAAACTATGTTTATTGCCCTTATTAATGTAAGTTTTGTATCTAAGAGAAAGGAGATATTAAATATTAGMAAATTTATTCATTAAAATCCTATTATCACATTAAGCTGTAATTTATTACAATGAGGGGAGTTCTGGTGAGAATTACTACCACAGGCAATAATCATCCGGAAAGCATGGCTTTGCTCAGAGTCTCATTTGGCTTTGTGAGAATTCATGATACAGAAGGTAGAAGAGTTCTATTTAATAATCAAACACCTGTCCAAATGATGATGCTTATGGCTAGTCAGGAAAAGATGTGTGGATTACAGAGTTAAAATTAAGTCCTTTGCCAGTCTTTATTCTAAGTCTTTTTATTCCATCACACATAAAAAATAAAACAATTTCTAAAAAGACTGTTTCTAATTTTCTTTTAAAGCTCCTATTTTATCTTCTCTAAATGTACCCTTTGTAGTACACTGCTAAAGATTGCTATGCTGCTATCATCTGTCCCCAAACCAATAAAGTCTCTTCTTTGGTAATAGGCAGGTACAAAGCTCTGCCTGCATTCTCATGTTCACTGTAGATCTGATTCCTTAACAGTCACAATGTGGCATCAATCTACCTGTCATGTCCAACGACACCTGGTGGACAAATGTATGGTAGTATAAACACAGAAGAATGTTACTAAGCTGTAAGTCAGCGTGGGCCTGTGATCTACGGCAACATGGCTGAGGCTAGAGGATTACATGAAATACTCCAGGCAAGGAAAGACAGCCTTCATACTCACCTATGTGGGTATGTGTGGGCAAGAATGAAACCTTAGTGATGATAAATTAGATAAAAGGAACAAGTTCTGGAGCTCTCTAGCACAGTGGGGCCATGAGAGATTATAACAATATATTCTGTATCTAAAAACTGCCAAAAGGGAGGATTTGTGAACCCTCCCTCCAAAAAGAAATGTGTTTATGGAGATGGATATGCTAATTACCCAGATTTGATCTTTGTAGACTGTTACACATATGTATGAATATCATACATATATATGTGTGTATATACACACACACACACACACACACACACACACACACACATATATATATATATATATAATTACTACCAGCTTAAAAATAAGGAACCCCCTAACAAATAAAAACACTAATCTCCTTAAAGCCATGGAACCCTGCTATCTACCCTGGCGACCACACATCATAGTTCTCTTGCTGCCTGCCGAGTCAAATACTCCCTTCGGAAGGCCCCAGAATCTTCAGTTCTCTCCCACGTAAGCACTTTTAAAATGACTGCTGATACTGTCTCTTCACCACACTTCAAGAGCTTGGACCAGCTCTAGCTTGCTCGTTTATTCCCACCAAAGAGCACGTTCAAGGTCAGATATTTGAGCATATTTTTATCTTCCTTCATTTGAAAATCAATTTTGCAGATGCATCAACATGACCATTTATGCAAGAAAACAAGTATGCACCCTTCAAGAAGCTAAAAATAAAGTTGTAATTAAGCAAAAGCTCTTATTCAAGAATAAAATAAATTATTTAGAGATAAACCTTCCACAGGCAGCCGGAATTGGGGTAGTGGGTACTCCCTTGGCTCTGCTCACCTCTCCCGGGGAACAGCAAACCAGTATTCAGGCTGCTTTCTTCTCTTGCCATACTGCTGGACCATGGCGGTGGTGTGACTGGCAAAGGATTTTCTCATTGGCTTTCCCACTTTGATGCACAGAAACATGGGTGGGGTCTTACTCTTTTCTTCTTTTGAGGGAAGTATATCTGAATCACACGAGAAAGCATTCCTCACTTTGTCACTGATAACATCCGTGACAGTTAAAAAAAAATTCTCAGTTTACAAAGAGGGGTTGGCCACACGTGGGCGCAGCAGGATTCAGCTACATGAACCATCAGACTTTCTTTGACACACAAGGACCACACGCTTACATGTTTCAGGTTGCTACATGTTATATGGCATGCTGCACACTAAAGGTGAGCATAAAAACCAGCACAGGGACAAATGGCGTAACACCACAATGCAATCTGGTTTAGAACTGAAATCTCTCAAAAGCATTTTTGGCTGGGCATGGTGGCATGCACCTTTAATGCCAGCACTTGGGAGGCAAAGGCGGGGGCGGGGATCTCTGTTGAGTTGTCATCACCAGTTGGTCCTCCTCTCCTCTCCTCTCCTCCCCTTCGCCTCCCCATTCTGTCCTTCCCTGCTGTCCACCACCCCCATCTCTCTCATACACAAATATACAGTTTCAACTTCTTTAGATTTAGGCATGCAAGGTAAGGAAAAAGAAAACTGTTTGAAAGGGTTAAATACTTCTGAAATAGAAATCTAGATTTAGTTCAAGTTCTATAAATTGTTTTATAAATTTTTACCTCAGTCATTAATGCTCAGTGATAGTCTGCCACGGTAAATAAAGTGGACCATGACCAAAGACACAGGGCTTCCATGTGCATATATGTAGCCGTACACATGGGAACGCGCATACATACATACATACAAACATACATACAAACATACATACATACGTACATATTATACACACATACACACACACACACACACACACACACACACACACACACACACACCCCAAATAAACCATCCAATCAAAAGCCAACCAAACAACATCTTACCTTCAATGGGTACTTGAATTCTCTTTAACAGCCATAACTGAATCTCAGATTTATTATCCATCTGTGCACCGTGACAGATCTTGTCTAGAGATGATCCCAAAGAATCCAGAACCTCTTTGTTGTTAATTACAGTTTCCTCTGCACTAGGATCTAGTTTCAGGGGCAGAGTTTCTCCCCCTTTTACCCAGAGTGCACCTGGCTCTTTGTTGCCCTCAGGTGGGGAATCACTTGTTTGGGGAAGAGAGCTACTGAGTGTGATGTCTATTCCTCCTGGTTCGATACTTTTCCGGTCACTTAGTTCTGACTTCTGCACATTTTCCAACAGCTGTGACCCTTCCCTGTTTTTATTTAGGTAAAATTCAATGAGTTTAACTTTATCGAGGTCTTCGTGTATATTCAGCATGCTTTCCCCCAAGTTTTCTGGGGATCCAGACTGTTTGTCTACTTCTGGTGTTTCGTCTTGCTTCTCACCAGTTTCTAAATCTATGGCCCCCTTCAGTTCAGTATCGCTCTCTGTTCCCGTAATGTCCAGGGCTGACTGCGCGTGCCCTTTCTTTGCAGACGTGATTGTTTGTGGCACATCCTTCTTTTGGTCATAGGAAAGACATTCTTTTGTGGCATCTCCTTTGTCCATTCCACTCCCAGGTTGAGAAGAAAGTTCTTCCAAGTCAACGAAGTCCTCCTCTCCTAAAAGACAATTTTCTTTGGCTGTAGGTGCCAAGGCAGCACGCACGCTGGGAGGTCCCTTGCTGAGCTGAGTCACTGTGGGAGGCTCATTGCCTGTTTCCCTGGAAGATTCCAGAGTCTTTAATTTCCGTGACTCAGAGTCGTCTGGGGGCTCCGTATGTGTGCATGTGCGTTCTGCTGACTCCCGAGGAGAGCCCACTGATTTGGCATCTAAAGCAAGGGTCTTCTCCCCGTTCTGCTGCCGTTTTTCCTTGCTGATGGACTTGAATTTACTGAATGGATTGATATCCTTCTCTGAAGCCAGGTCCTCCCATTCTCCAGGCCTGTACAGAGGACAAAGATCCCGAGGTAGGTCACTGTAGGGGCAAAAATGGTGGATGCACATGGAATGTTAAAAATAAAAGCAAAAATGAACTGGAGGAAAGAAACAAAACGACACAACCAAAACAAACCAAAAACATACTACAACTCAAAGTTATGCTAAAAGTGATTTCAAAATAAGCAAATGAAACCAAGAGATTGATTGCAAAACAAAATATAACTCAACCAAAAGGACTGACAAATGAATGAGCCACATGAGTTGTACCTTCTGATAGATCACAGATCCATTCTGAGCATACAGGTGTTACCTGAAAGACTCTTCAATACGAAATAAAGTTTCTGACATTTATGAAGGAAAGCACAAAGGAGAGATTTAGCATCATTGACTAAAATTCTTTAAGTTAAATGTTTCCCTTTTTATAAATTGGTAGAAATTAGAAATCAACAGCAGAATCCTGAGAGGATCCTTGATATCTCTGTTCATTTATCTGCTCTCTATAAACTGACTTTGAATATATAAAAAACTACTTGCAAAGGAGGTACAAAAATTAACTTTCATTATTACTGGACGTAATATCACTTTTCAATTTAAAGAGGTACATCAAAATAACTTTTACAGAAAAGTCCTTAAAATATTGCATACGTTTCTAAGCCATTTTAAAATTTGTAATTTATCAACTAAAGCAGGTTATCCTGAGATACAGTCAGTTACTGCCCTCTAATAGGGGCTGCTTAGAACTCAGATTTGAATTATAAAAAGGATTTGCTAAGTATGTTCTTCCAAGTTCAAAATCAATAGCCAGGACATTAAATGTTTTAGTTAGGATGATAGTTTACTAGTTTTTACATCGTTGCTTTGTGAGTTTGTTTTGTAATCCAGACTGGCTTTGAACCTACGGCCCTCCTTCCTAGACCTCCCAAGGGCTAGGATTACAGCCTGTACAACTACACTTGGTCAAGAAAAATACACATTTCAGTGTCCCTGGAATAATCTTGAGGTCCCCTGCATCTTCCCCTACAATACTAGCAGCATCTCTGCTGAGTTCACAAAGATACAAAACTTCTTTCCAAAGTGAATACTTTCAGTTTCAGAATTAAGTATGCTTTCTTGAAGGGTTTTCAAGTAGTACTTTGGCCATTATAGCTTTAAAAGAAATGATCATGGTCATAAGATAACTAAGTTCCAAGCAGTTCTGAGTTTAAACAAAGACTCCCTCCCTGGAGTTACTTTATGAAGTATTTGCGTGGAAAACTCGGGCCTTTCCCAGTAGGAAATGAAACCCCATATAAATGCTAGGCTCTACTAAATGGCTTAAAAGCTTTAATTCACCCTTCAAGTTAATAAGCGTTCCTAGGAGTCTATGCTAAAATATGGTGGTGGCTGAGCTGAGCGTTTGTTCTGTAGAAATGCAAATACACTAATAAGGCTAACCCATCCCAGAAAATGCTTTGGTTGCACAGTTAAATAACTGAGATATAATCCTCTCATGCTGCAACTTGAAATTTCCTTTGGCAGACTAAAGTCTGAGGTGTCCTGCAGACTAAAGAACTCTTCACGTCCTAGACGAACAAAGCAAAGTTTCTTCCATGAACATCCAAGCTCTTTGACTTCCTGGAGAATGGTCCGCTGGACACATTCGCCTGTATTCCAGTCAGCCTCACACCTAAGCTTGCACACTCCTCTGCTCTCCTTCCTCTCCTTCAGCCCAAACTGCCAGTGCCGCAAGCAAGACTGACGTAACCATAAGCTTTGTCCGCTCGCAGCTGCCAGGCACTGTGGACACGAAGTATATAATGGTGGCAAATGGTTCCCGTTCCTCTGTTATTAATATTTTTCTAGATTTAGCCAGGCAACTAATAGGGAATCAATAATCCTCACAGTTGTTCCCTTCCTACTTTCTGCGGCAGCTGGACCTATTAAATGTCCACCCCACCCCAAAACCCAAATGTGAGGATGGCTAGAGTTGTTTGGTCACTCCCTACACCCTCTCACTTGTCTGCCCTTCTCCCTCTCTATCTCCCCCAACCTCATACTGACCCTAGGTAGATTTTAAGTAGATTTTTTTCCTTTACTATTTTGAAAACTTTACTAAGTTTTCTTAATCATTTCTATTCCCCCCCCCCTTTTTTTAATTTTTCAATTTCACAACACAAAATCTCCATCTCTTAGTTTCCTTCTTAGTGCTCTGGCTTCCGTAAATACCCTCACTTTGAAAATTCCACTTTTAAAGGTCTTTCTAGCCCCTGGTCTACAAAGAAGAAATGGTCCTTACGATGGCAAAGCGTCTTTGATCTTCATGTGGGAAATGTCGTTGTACAGGGCAATGGAGACCACCTCTTCCATGGGGCAGATGAGACCATATTCTTCACACCCGTTTTCAATCACCAAGGGATCGGACTTATGAGGGTCAAACATGATGTTGTTAGGAGTGACAATCATGACACCCCCAACCACACCCTGCAGAAGGAAGGAACAGAAGGTGTTACTAGGGATAGGAAAATGATTCCTCAGCCATCATAGAACCTTCAGTTACTTTGCCCTCCTACTGTGAGCCTCAGTCTCCTGCGCGACAATCATAACCATGTTAGGAAACCTACAAATCAATGCTGGAAGTTGGGGGGAGCATGGGAACAGTGACAGCTCCCTATTGTTCATACGGCTGCAACTGGATGACTGTGTTAAGTTCCTGCCCCACTTAGTTACCCAAGACCCCTGAGTGTAGCTCCAGGATTGGAGCCTGTACAAGAAAGGGGGGGAATGAGGGACCCTAAGCGGTTTTCCAGTCCCACATCCTCCTTACAGCTTTCCCCGTCCCGTCTTGGGTCAAGGCTAGGCCAAGTTCTATTCTCCACCCACAGGAACAATCTTGAGTAAAAAAAAATTCTCAGAATGTACTGACTGATAGTCACCTGACCCTCTGGAGGGTCCCAGGTAGAGTTCAAATGTGTGTCATGCTTGCTAGTCAATAGATTTAAAGGTCAATATGCTTAGCCAATAAGTTTGAACTGTAACCTTGSTGATGTAACCTGTGATCCTAAAAAGTATAAAAACTATCTGAAATAGACATTCAGGGTAGCCTTCTAGTCACTTGCCTCGAGGGACTGATTGAGGGTCAACCACCAACTCACTGGGAAATAAACCCCTTGGTTTTGCAAGAAGCAACAAAACAAAACAAATCAAAACAAAAACCAAACTTGCCTCATACACTCATGTCTCACGGGTCCCCATTTCTCTATCAGAAAGATAACAGACTATCCCAAGCCCATTGACGATCAAGAACACGGTGCTTTACAATCCACTCAGCAAGACATTACCATGTTTCTGTGTGTGACTCGTGTGTAGTGCAGAAGGAGAATCAGAATCACGGTGCCAAAGAACAGTGCCAATATTTTTGTCTAACACAACTGCAAGTCTCGTCTCCAGCAAAATTTAATAAAACAGCAACAGGGAAAACTCGTAGTTCCAATTGGTACAGCTGTGCTGTGGAAATTAGTCAGTAGCCTGCAGATCTCAAATCTGGAGCTTTCTCAGTTGACCAGCAAGATAGTATCTATAAGGGACCTTAGGAGGCACTCAGGGGCTAAACCAATTGATAACTTTGATGAGTCATGTAATTGTCTTTCTGAATAGTTTGCAGTGCAGGAACTTTTTCTTTCAAAAGTTTCTTGGATGTTTGCAATATGATATGAATTTTCAACTCTAAGCACAGAAATTATCAACACAGACCTTTCTTTGGAAGTTCACAAAAAGTTGGATTTCTTTTGTAAACATCAACAACCAGAAAAGTAAGAACAAGATACAGCTGAAGTAATTTTGAATACTAACATCACCAGCACCAACACTAAGTTGAAAAGTTCCATTGCCTAGATTAGAGGTAAATCATTATGAGTATTACACCCCACTAGTTAAATTTTAGTATCATTCTTATCTGATAGATGGAAAATGTATACAATTAGGAAAATGTATACAATAAGGATGCTCAAGTACCTTCGCTTGCATCTTGTATCCAGCAATTGCTAAGAGTTAGAATTTAAATCCTTCAAGTATTTGCTATTAAACTCAGACTATCTTCCTAAAAATTTACAGCTCAAGAGCTATATGTAAATATATATATATATTTATGGAAATAAATGTCACAAGACATCGTGTTTCAATTTAATGAATGTATTTACTTAAGTAGGAAAGTGGCCAGGCAACTAGCAGCAAACATCAATGAATGTTTGTCAAATCGTACACTGCAGTTGTGGGTAAAATGTTCTAATGGAGTCTCCCATCCTGCAATGAGCCTTCTTGTTTAGTTGTGCAGATTCCCTGACAAGTAAGCAATCACAGTGCAGATACCTTTCCATCAGTGAAGTAGCGACAGTTCATTTTGAGGAATTTTACGACACCTGGCTCATCTTCTTCGGAAGTAGATGATAAGACCCTCTCAATGGGTTTTAAGGCCTTTCTTGCTAAGTCTGCATCCTATGAAAGCAAAAATGTCCAAGATTAAGGGGAAGAATCACCTTGCAAAACATATTACACCATATTACACTATCTCTACTTTTCCTTAAACATTAAAAAGGAAAATGACACATATCCTTCAAAAATATCACAAATTATTTATTTTTTGTTTTCAAAAGTTTCTCTACTATTTGTAACCTGATACAAATTCTTGACTATGAAAACAGAATATTAATACCTTTCTTTAGAAGTTCACAAAAAGTTGGATAATTTTGGAAACATCAATGATCAGAAAACTAAACTCATGACACAGCTGAAGTGATTTTTAATGCTAACATCACCAGCTTCTACCCAAATTGAAAATGTTTATTTCCTAAATTAGAGGTAAGATCAATAAATATCCCAATCAAACTAAGATTGAAAAATATATGTAAGCCCATAAAACTGTTTCATTAAATGTTTTTGAAAATATCCAAATCCTCGCCAATACCTGCTGTCTCCTGAGTTTTTAATCTTAGTCATTCTGATTGGTGTGAGGTGAAATCTCAGGGTTGTTTTGATTTGCATTTCCCTAATGACTAATGATGTTGAA
>BDUI01000024.1:78563-94707 GCA_002335545.1 Apodemus speciosus
AAAAAAAAAAAAAAAAAAAAAAACAACAGAAAAAGAAAAAAAAAAAGGAAAAAGAAAACACTATCCAATATCAATTAAGAATCTCTACATCAGGGTTTATATGCACTTATCTTAGAATTACAGTCTAAGTAAAGGATAAGGGTTTTAAGTATGAAAAGCAAAAGTGGCTATTAAATAGTTTTCTTTCTAAAGAACAAACATTATCACAAGAATGCCAAAATTTATAAGATTGCTTAGGAAAATGTTCAGACATAATAATTTTTGTTTTTCAAGACAAGGTTTCTCTGTACCCTGGCTTTCCTGGAACTTGCTCTGTAGACCTGGCTGGCCTCAAACTCAACAGTTGTAATAGAAATTGAACTGGGAACGTCCCAGGCATGGTTCTGTCTACCAAGAAGATACCTAGCAATAAATATAGCACGATACTAGTAAGAAATAGAAATAATTCAGAATCATACAGCCTGTTCTTTTGTAAAACTATAGCAATTAAGACACTACAGCATATAATAAAAAGATGGGCATTTTGTGCAGAGTACAATCACCATTATAAACCAGTGGGAAAAGCTAGATTTCTTTATAAATACCTGTTTGGCAGGTTTAGTTTAAGCACCAAATAGACAGCATATGAGCCCAGTTCTGTCTTATAATCCCCATGCGAATTTGAGTGAATATGTAAAATAGGGTTGCCTTAGACAAGGCAATTCTGGAAAAGCAATTTACAATGAGAGAAACAAGAGCTAAAAGATAACTAAATGAGACTAGGTAAACAGAAAGTTGGATCTCTGAAATTCAGGATGATATAATATAAGATATAATAAATATAATATAATAAAATAATATAATATATTATAGATTCAAGATTTTATAATAAAGCCAGATGTGCTGACACATACCTATAGTTTCAATTACTCAGAAGGCAGAGACAGGAGAAAAAATTGAGTTCAAGAGTTCGGGGTCAACATGGGAAACCCAAAAAGACTCACTTTTAAAGGCAAATAAAAAATATAATAATGATTAAAGTCATGGGGCTGGAGACATGGTTCAGTGGTCAAGAGCACTGGCTGCTCTTCCAGAGGACCCAAGTTCAATTTCCAGTACCCACGTATCAGCTCACATCTGCCTGTAACTCCAATTACTTAGTTTCCAGGATTTCTGACACCCTCACACAGACACACTTATAGATAAAACACCAAGGAACATAAACAACAACAACAAAAAAATCAACCAACAAACAAGCTGGGCTGCCTTGTTGTGCCTCAGTGGGAAAGGCCACTTCCCACTCAGTCCTGCTGAGACTTGATGTGCCAAGGCAGGTTGGAACCCATGGGAGATTCCCTCTTCTCTAAGGAGAAGGAGTAGTGGGGGAGGGAATTGAGAGGGAAGGACTGAGAGAAAAGGAGGTGGGCTATACTAGGATGTAAAGTGAATAAATAAATTAATAAAAACATTACCATCATAAATGACTTTGAGTAATATATAGGGCTTGGATTTCTGCACAAAGAAATAACTTATTCTCCCCCGGTGATGCTCACAACTTATATTATAGGTCTGTCTTCCAAAAAGCACACCTAATATATTAATGTTGCTAACTAGAGTTACTGAGATGAGTAACTAAAAAGCTGAAGAAGCTAAGTTATGAACTGTTACAACTTTAAAAAGAAATTAAAAATATGCATGAAGACGTACTACACTGAATTTTACCATCTGACACAGAGGATATCGTGGAGTAAATACTGCTTCCTCTCTCTCAAGTATAGCACACCCAGTATATTGCTATGACTGGTCAGTAGTGCTACTATTTAAAGTTGTTAATGTTTAACTAAACTGAGCTATACTGAACGGAAATCTAGAAGTATCTCAAGGGCAGATGAACTGTCTATCTAGAAGACTGTTCTACCACACACATGACAGTTGTCCTGGATGAGTAATGAAAGCTATATCCGCCATGACAGCCCACAAACTTTGTGAATATGTAAGGACAGAGGATTCCGGTGGTTTTGCTCATCATCTGATTTATAGTAGCCATAGACCCAATGGGTGTTTACAGCATGTCTACCCATATGAGCAGGTCTAGAAGTAATTCTAGTGTTCCAGCAGTAGTGAACTCACTTAAGTAGGTAAGGGTCAACTCCACCATCATTAAAATTACAGCCCAGGGGAAGAAAGCTCACCCGCGATCTCTTCTTTCTTCTCTACTAAGAACCAAGAATGCTCTAGTTTGTGTTGGCTTGTTTTTTGCTCCAGAGTTGACTTGCAGGGCTGAGAACACTACCCAAGGCAATGCATTAGTGTCTGTCACACTCTAGCCCACACTCGCTTTGGTATACTCGTTAGCATCTCATTTTTTTAACTCTCTAAAACAGGCTGCTGCTTTCTGTTGTATATCATGAGGAGTCATGAAGTCCATAAGGAAAGCAAGCATCCAGCCCACAGCAGACATTCATGGGTCCAAGAGATTGAACTCAGGTCATCAAGCTTGGCAGCAGGTGTCTTTACCCACTTAGCTACCTGGCCCAAGGGGATGCACATTTTGTTGTTGGTGTTTTTTTTGTTTGTTTGTTTTTTGTTTTTTTGTTTTTTTTGTTTTTGATTTTTCAAGACAGAGTTTCTCTGTGTAGCCCTGGCTGCCCTGGAACTCACTCTGTAGACCAGGCTGGGCTCGAACTCAGAAATCCGCCTGCCTCTGCCTCCCAAGTGCTGGGATTACAGGCACGCGCCACCACACCCGGGATGCACATTTTAACGTATGAATTTAGAAAGATATAAAATGACCACAGCACGCATTTCAACAAAATAACAGAAATACAGTTCACCCATTTGTCTCCCATTTAGAGACAGCCATTGTTTACTTTCTAGAGAATCTATTTCCAGCTCTTCTTCATCTGAATTTTATATACTTATATGTGAATTGTCATGTTAATAAAAATAGAACCACATTTTAGAACTATTTCCTACTACAGGGTTTTGAGAAGTTTCCACTTAATTAAAAATGGTACCTAGTAATACATTTTATATCCATCATGTTAATTATACTTCCATGCTGTTTCAAATAGTATGATAGTCACTACAGTGAAATCTTTTAATGCTTCCTGACTGTTTCCTTATGGTAAACTTCAGCAGAAAGAACTGTTGAGCCAAAGGGTATTCAAAAAAACAAGGCTCTTAGTAACTATAGCTCCACTGTCCTCCACAAAGATTTAACTAGATTACTCTCTACCATCCATCTATTTATTGTGGCTTCAATTTGCATATCCCTTAAAATTCCTATGTTGAAATTCTCACCCCCAAGATCATAGTATTAGGAGATGGAAACCAGGCACTCAGACCAAGCATTATGAATGAGTCCAGAAAAGAGACCCCGCCCCGGCTTCCCTCATATACCCAGTAGAGGAGACAGTGCCCCACAGACTCAGATTTTACTAGTGTCTTGATCATGAAGGACTTCCCAGCCTAGAGACCATGACAGTTCTGAGGGATATAAGCCACCTAGTCTCCGAGACTTCCGTATCTTTTCTCCCTAAGTCTTTTCTGCTTCACTTGGTGATAATTTGACTTTTCAAGCTGAAACTGCCAATGATCATACGCTCTTGTCCAACACATGTGGGTGTTTCTCATGCTGTGAGATTTTACACTGTACAGAGCTCTACACATCGGGGAATGAATGTGTGCCATGCAGACGGGCTATGCTTATGACAAGTCTGATCTCTGAACTCAAGATCTGATGTAGGAGAACCTGTTTTTTTAATACACAGCTTCCTGGTCAGTACCAGCAGTTTGTTGTTGTTATTGTTACAATGACAAGAACAGGTTACAGGAGGCTGTGATTGGTAGACACATGGGAGTACTTAGGGAATAAGAAAGTTCTTGAGGCAAAGCCAGTTTTACTAAGAGCCATTTACTCCACTGCTATGACCCTCCAGACAGATACTCAAATTCCCTAACTACTAGAATTTCTAACTCTGTTCTAAACTTTGGAGAAATTTTGCTTTAGACAAAGCCTTACCCATGCTGACATTTTAAATTTTTTAAGTAAGTTTAAAAATAGGCTGGAAGTAGAGCATGGGACAGAAAACAAAACCACCACTGCATTAAAGCCCATGCTGGAGGCCACAGAGGCATCAAAGTCTTGATCAATATGACCACTCTATAGGTTTCTATGAAGTTCTTGGACTCTAGAAACAAGAAAACCCTTCAGCTGTGAAGTACTTATATGCCATGAGGGGAAAGACCACCAAACACACGAAATGGGCACTACTCCCAGTGGAGGGTCTCTCTCTATTTTCTTTCTGTTCTTGTCTCTCAATATTTGTCAGTCTGAGAATTATACAATTGGTTCAACTCTGCATCAAAATGAGGGACTAGATCAGAGTGTTGGGAGAACCAGGATGCAGTTTGTTCTCATGTTCATAACTATGAATTTTCGACCTAATTCTTGTGGTATTCACAACCAGTTAATATGACTTCTTTTCTTAAGGCCAAAATTTTGATGTATTTCATATTAAGAACAAGGCTCCCTTTCAGTGGTTTGTTTAAGGAGATCTATGGTACAAGCACATGTTGGGCAGTTGGTGTGTCTGAGAATGTCTTGTCTTTGAACTTGAAAAATAACTTTCACCTCTCAAAGGAAGACTTTCACGGTTCTGGAACAGAGTACAAGGTCTCTATAGCTCTGGCTATACTAGAATTCACTATGTAGACCAAACGCATCTGAAATTCACAGAGATTGGCCTGCTTCTGCCTTCCAATTGCTTGCATTAAAAGTATGTGCCACTGTGCCTGGCCTCATAACAAAATTTTATAGTTTTACTTAGAACTATTTTACAAGCCATTTATCCATGACCCATAAATCCTTCCTACAGTTAACCTACATTTTCTCTTTCATATTGTCCTACATATGATAAACTCGTTTGATTTCTATGCTCAAATAAGTGTTTACCCTCCTGAATGCAGACTTCCAGTCTCACAGAGGTTGTGGTTGCTTCTTTTTGTCTTTTCATGCAGAATGCGGGTTTTTTCCCCTCAGACCCTTCCTCCATATCCCCCAACATCTGACATCTTCCTTCTTTTCACTTTCCTTTTTAGCTACATTCCTGGTTATTTTACAACAATATTACTTAGGTAATTTTTTTGGACTAGAAATTGAACTATGTCTTGGACCTACAAATGTGTTCTTTACCACTGAGACTCACCACCAGCCCCTTAGTCTCTTGACACATTCTTTTCCCATAAAAGTCTATTTTAATCCTATGTGCTTCTAATCTTTAAAATTGAAAGCACAAGAAGACTTTACACTCCTGAGCTGAAGATTATATATTAATGGCCTGGCCTATTTATGTTTGGAAATAAACTTATAAAAATAATATAACCTTGCCCTTCTAACCCTGTGAATTGAAGCGAAAATCAAATAACAAATATGAAACTCACCCATGTGGTTTTAAAAAGAAAAAAAAAAACCCAAAACCTTTAGAAAAAGTGATAAGTTGTGTGGAAAGGTGGTGAGGTTGCCACTGTGGGAAAGAACCCAGTTGTTGGTTACTTTTCTATTTTCATGACAAGCAAAGAATCTACAGCAAAGATCAGTAGAAATTTTCAGCATTTTAACTTTTTCTTGTTTGTCTTCTTTTGAATGCAGGATGGAAAACTGTAATAAATGTAGTAGACATGACAGGTTTGTTAAATGAGAAACTACACGAGGCTGATGTTAAAATACATTCTACCATACATCGGAAAGCTCAGCAGAATTACCATGAATCTGAGGCAAACCTGGGACTATACCATGACATCTCAGGAAAAAAGAAAGAAAGAAACAATAACGGAAAGGAAGTGTAGAGGATGGAGTGCAGGAAGGGGGAAAGTGGTGAGAGAAAGGGGAAGTGCCTGGAAAGGAGGAAGGGGAGGAGCCTGGGAAGGAAGAAGGGGAGGAGCCTGGGAAGGAGGAAGGGGAGGAGCCTGGTAAGGAGGAAGGGGAGGATCCTTGGAAGGAGAAAAGGGAGGTGCCAGGGAAGAGGAAGGGGAGGGGCCTGGAAAGGAGGAAGGGGAGGAGCCTGGGAAGGAAGAAGGGGAGGAGCCTGGAAAGGAGGAAGGGAGGTGCCAGGGAAGGAGGAAGGGGAGGATCCTTGGAAGAAGAAAAGGTAAGTGCCAGGGAAGAGGAAGGGGAGGGGCCTGGGAAGGAGGAAGGGGAGGAGCCTGGGAAGGAAGAAGGGGAGGAGCCTGGAAAGGAGGAAGGGAGCTGCCAGGGAAGGAGGAAGGGGAGGATCCTTGGAAGAAGAAAAGGGAGGTGCCAGGGAAGAGGAAGGGGAAGGGCCTGGGAAGGAGGAAGGGGAGGAGCCTTGGAAGGAGAAAAGGGAGGTGCCAGGGAAGAGGAAGGGGAGGTGCCTGGGAAGGAGGAAAAGAAGGTGCCTAGGAAGAAGGGGACGAGCCTGGGAAGGAGGAAGGGGAGGAGGCTGGGAAGGAGGAAGGGGCAGAGCCTGGGAAGGAGGAGGAAAGGGAGGATCGGGGAAGAAGCTGAGCTACTTTGATGACAAATCATCTCCTTAAGAAATCTTTGACTTTGGCAATCACAAAATGCCAAGTTCTTTGATATGAGTCCTTTATCCTCATTATAATGGCTTCCCAAATAATATTCTTTTAAAGTAGGTGGAAGATGGTGGTGCATGCTTTTAATCACAGTAATCAGGAGGCAGAGGTAGGTGGATCTCTATGACTTCAAGAACAGCCTGGTCTATAAAGTGAGTTCTAGGACAGTCAAGGCTACACAAACTGACCCTGTCTTGAAAAGAACAAAATCTTTCAATGTTTCTAAATTGCTCTACAAGATCCCTGGCATTAACACTTGTGTTAATTAACACATTATGTTATTTTAATAATATACCTTATTCCAAATTGCCTTATTTTCCTGACATAAAATCCCTCTCTTCTTACCCTTGTATTTCCATGAACATGTTGCAAGTGAACAATGGTCCTACATTGAAATCTATGGCTTTTTCATATTCTTATTCTACCTGTGTGATTTGGAAGGGAAGATGTGCACTATTTTAACATTAAAAAATAATGAATGAAGTGTTCTTTTAAAGTAAAAATATTTTATGCCAACTTAATAGAGTTTGATGTGGTAATAAATTAATCATCTTTTGGGAGATTTAGAAATGTTCTGATGAACTGTATAAAACTTGGCTTTCCATGGATGCACACATCTTTAACCTGGCATGGCAGTGGCAGAGGGGCAGAGGGGCAGAGGCAGGATGATCTCTGTGAGTTCAAGGTCACCTTGTTCTACACAGTGAGTTCCAGGCCAGCCAGAGCCACAAACTGAGACTCTGTCTTGAAATAGTTTTCCTAAAAACTTAGTAATAGCTAATTTTAAAATCACAGTAAGACACAGAATTATCAAACAATTTCTTTTTTAAAAAATTATTCATTTTTATTTTATATATGAGTCTGTGCACCACATGCATGCAGTATCTGAGGAGGCCAAAAGAAGGTGTTGTATCCTCTGGAACTAGAGTTATAGGTAGTCATGAAGTTCCATGAAGGTACTGGGAACTGAACCTGGGTCCCCTGTAAGCACAGTATATGTTCTTACCCTCTGAGGCATCTCTCCACCCTCTCCCTACACAAGTTCTTAAGAGTTTATGCCATATAAATAGAGTAAGTGTCCTATATTTTAGCAAATATAAATGCAAGCACAGAAAGGTTGCATTCACTTGTTCTAGAAACATTCTGATGTTTACCGACTTTGTGCTGTGCTAGGTACTAAATCTCAGATTATCTGATGCAAACTGTCTCAATGTGATTACATCCTTTCCTACTTTTTTCTCAAAAACAGAACAGAACATTTACAGAATCAGGACCGTATCGCTATGATGAGGCAATTCTAGTGACTCAGTCTCTCTATAATGTTCTTTATTGGCATGCTATTACCGTGTAAGAAGATAGTAATGATGTATTACTATCTTCAATGAGTCACAGATTAATCTATTTTCAAAAAGAAAAACATTTTATCAAAATATCCTTCTTTAGTTCTGATAAATTACATTGCATATGCAGAATAGGGCAATCACCAGAAGTAACTGCTTTCAATAAACTCTGTATTTGCATAATTACTCTTCTTTTTTGCAAGGCCTTTGCTTTTGCTTTGTCATGCTGTTAAGTTCTATTTTTTTCCTGTATGCCAATATTTGAAATAGTTTTATAATGCATAAAATTCAAGAAATAAGAAAACAACCCTGCAGGGTATCGTGGCACAAGGAGGTAGAGCTAGGTGGATCTGTGAGTTCGAGGCCAGCTTACTCTACATAGTGTATCCCAGGATAGCCAGAGCTACAGAGTGAGACCCTGTCTTAGGATAAAGACAGACCAGTAGGCAGGCAGGCAGGCAGACAGACAGACAGACAGACAGACAGACAGACAGACAGACAGACAGACTGCTTTATACTTTCTGTACCCAGGTGATAGGACAACTCTCACCTATACCTTTTCCATTTTGCACTTCTGAGTTCATGCTGTCCCTTAGCACCACTAGCTCACTTTTGCCTCTGCTCCTGGGATCACTTCTTTTACATATAGATTTCACTTCAGATCTGTAAAGAGCAATAAACAGGCATCTCTAGGCCCCTTGAGAGACACGGCTTAGACTTTCAGAATCACATCTCTAAACACAAAATCCATCACAAAATACTTCCTCATTCTTGAGGTTTCAAATGTGTCATGTACTGACTGCTCTCTTTCTTCCTCATGCACTATGCTAATTAGCATGTACTGCTCTCTTCCAGTGAGCAGAATCTCTCCTCAGCACTTCATTTCCCAAAGATCAGCACAGCCTGTCTTCATCAATTCAGATTCGTCCCAGAAATAATGGCGCTTCCCTCAACTTTCTTTTGAGTTTTACTAGGCAAATCTAAATCCTTAGCAGACAAGATCCTCCCACTGTCAAGTCTCCTCACTTTCCTGCCATAGAGGAGGAACACAGAAAGAGGCAATAGAACAGCAATGACTCTTGGCTCAAGATCTGACGCTCCCCCTAGTGGTATAGAACTGCATCCTGGGATGGGACTCTGAAAGGCAACAGACCCTGTGAGGCCAATCAAAGCTGAGAGGGCTGAGCGGGCGTTTGCCAACTATGGTCAAATGTGGTTAGAGCAAAGGAAGCCTGAAATTTAGTGACCCACCCAGAGGTTTGATCCCAGCACTGGATTCTCCTGATGAAATTCCCCAAATCTCCAAGCCAGTGGCCATCACTGTCATTCTTGAGGGATGACATAATGGCATCTCTTACTATTAAGAAGGAAAACCACATAGCAATTTCAACTAAATGACTGCACTGTTACCGATATTCTGTAGAACTGTCCAGAAATGGAGCCAAATAATACAAGAGCATTCATTCATCTATATGTTCGGTCTTCTACAGAATGCACATTTAAAAATGCATCTGTCAGGACAGGGAGGTAACTGAGTAAAGTGATTGCCTTGTATGTATGAAGACCTGAGCTCCAATCTCTACTGCCTATATTAAAAAATGTCTGGCCTGGAGGTGATGGCACATGCCTTTAATCCCAGCACTCAGGAGGCAAAGGCAAATGGATCTCTGAGTTTGAGGCTAGCCTGATCTACAGAGTGAGTTTCTCAAAACCTACCCATTCCACACATACATACACAAATCTGGTAGGGTGACCCACTTTTGTAATCTCAGCACCAGGAGACAGAGCTAGGTAAAACCTTGAGGTTTCAAGGCTAGCCTACCAGATGAGTTAGAGGCCAGTGAGAGACCTTGTACAAAATACAAGGTAGATGCTGATGAATGGCCCCAAGATTGGCCTCCAATCACACAAATAAACACAGGTGTGCCCATCATATACACAGACACATATACATATACACAGACATGCACAAAGAGCACCTGTCAAGATGGAGACACTATAGGGTCTAAATCATCTGCAACCAGAGAATGGTTGCACTGCACTGAGGTGGGCCAATGCTTGTCAAGGTCATCCCGCACTGCACTGACCATCCATGAAAATGGTTGAGAACTGCCTTGGCCTGGACAGAAACAGGAAGGGAGTCTCAGAAGAGGTGGTAACTGAACTGATTTGTGAGGTCATAATGAATGAGCAGAGTAAAGAGAGGGATGTTATTTTAACATCCCTGTAATTCAACAACATACTTTCAACAGATTCCCCTACCATAGAAACTAACAAAGCAAGAAGTCACACAAAGCAGGATGTGATCCAACTTTCTTAATTCTCTTCTTCTCAGAAGTAGTGGAGTATACTGATTGTTTAAATGTTAAGTGTAAGCTTATTAATTACTTGAAAGCCTCATTCACTAGGGGGGAATGTACAGTGTTTACAAGCACATTGCATTGATGGCTTGACATCAATGGCCCGCAACTTAGTCACTGGTCACTTGTCCTCTGCAGTACTAGCAGCTCCATGGTCATGGCTGAGAGCAAATTCCTCATCTGCCTGTTAGAGCAATGTATATGAGGCAGCTCTCACTGCTACCTCAGTGCAGTGCAGCATGTCCTTGACAAGCACTGTCCTACCTCAGTGCAGTGCAGGATGACTTTGACAAGCACTGTCCCACCCCAGTGCAGTGCAGCATGTCCTTGACAAGCACTGTCCCACCTCAGTGTAGTGCAGCATGTCCTTGACAAGCACTGTCCCACCCCAGTGCAGTGCAGGATGACTTTCACAAGCACTGTCCCACCCCAGTGCAGTGCAGCATGTCCTTGACAAGCAGTGTCCTACCTCAGTGCAGTGCAGGATGACTTTGACAAGCACTGTCCCGCCTCAGTGCAGTGCAGGATGACCTTGACAATTACTGTCCCTCTCACTTTCTCACTGCGTGATAATACACTTCTCTTTGCAAAGCATCTTAAGGAAGGAAGGTCACTTTCTCACTGCGTGATAATACACTTCTCTTTGCAAAGCATCTTAAGGAAGGAAGGGGTTATGCATGCTCACAGTTTAGTGTAAAGGTCATTCTGATGGGAAGTCAAGGTTGTGGGAGCCTGAAGCAGCTGCTCATGTTGCCTTCTCAGCCAGGAAGAAGAGAAGAGTAGATACTTGTGTTCAAGGAACGGAGCTGCCAGTTTTTAAGATGGATTTTCCCACCTCAATGAACCTAATCAAAAGAATCCTTGGAAGACATGCCCATAGGCTAAATAATGCCTCGCAGATGTGCCCTGGAGGCTTGTATCCTAGGTGATTCCAGGACTTATTAAAGCAGACACTGACCATCACACATATAACATTAGGCCCATTAAGAAGTTGTGGTAAACAGTAGAAGATACATCTCTCTGCAAGTCCATCACAATCTAGACCAAGATTATTCAGGGTCTGGACCAAGTTTAGGTCTTCAGATCTGCCTACTATTTTGCACTACTACATCTCATGACTTTAGCTGCAGGATGCTCTCTGAGCACTACTACACCTTTTTTCTCTCTTTGCCTAGCAGTATCAAGCCAAATTTCTGACTCTTAATACCTCTCTTGGCACACTCTTTGAACTATACTCAGATCTGCATATACAGAACAATCGGTATGAGATGGGTACACAAGCCATTATTCCCTGTGCACTTGCAGCAATGGCTAGTCTAAGAAACTCTAGAACGGTGTGGACTTATTCTAAATGAGGGGTTTTGTGTTTAGTGGGTTTTTTCTAGCTGACACACACTAGGCCTTGTTTCCTCCAAACATTGCAATCACTACTATCAGTATTTTTATGGACCTAGGCATAACCACTAAGGAAAAGAAATAAACCCAGCTCAGTGGGCAAAGTGCCTGCTGTACAATTGGGGGCCTGAATTTTAATTCCCAACACCCATCTCCTAAAACCCAAGGGCTCTGAGGCAGAGACAGGAGGATTCCTGGAGGTAGCAGGCCAGCAAGTCCAGAGAGTGACTTTGGGCTCAGTGAGACCTGGTCTCAACAATAAAGGAGAGAGGAATAGAAGAAGATTCTGAATTCAAACTCTGATCCCTAGCAACCATATCTACACACACACACACACACACACACACACACACACACACACACACTCACAAAACAACAAAAACAAGAGAAAAATGTATATTTCTCTTACAGGGAAAATACACATTAGAACATGTCATCCAGGTTGGCTTCAAATTTGTGATAACCACCTCTAGCTTAAAAGTTATTATAATTTGTTGTTGCTATTGTTGTTATAGTCTCATGTAACCTAGGCTGGCTTTGATTTTTGTTCCTCTAGCCTCTTTGTCCTGAGCACAGAGATTTTAGTTGAATGTTACCATGCTCAGCCTATGACAGCTCTTTAAAGGAAATACATCCACGGTGTCACAAGTACTCACCCACACTGTAGTATCTCTTCAGTTCCGTGCGCCTGATTTCCTTTAACTGATTATTTTTTCTCTTCTTTTTGTCATCAGTGCTATGGTCCCCTTCTGCTGCGATGTTGGACTTATCTTGTTCCAAAATGACTGAATTAGCATCATCTTTCCCGGAATGACTCTTTACGGCTGCAGCTGAGACAATCTCTGCATTTTGTTTGGCTTGTTTTTTCTTCTTTAGTCTATGAATGAAAAGGGGGAAACATTGAAGAAGTTGTTACATGCCATACTAATTCTATGCTGTGGAACTCTAAAATGGAATTGTTTGATATATAAAACACTCTCTGATATTCTGTCTGTCTCTGTGTCTCTCTCTGTCTCTGTCTGTGTCTCTGTCTCTTTCTCTCTGTCTCTGTCTCTTTTCTTGGCAAGCACACAGATTGGCTTCAAGTGCTAGGCTTACAGGCTTACAGGCCTGGGTCTTCCTCCACTTTTCTTTTGGTAGAATTGGGGATCGAATCCAGGTTTTGTACATGATGGGCAAGCATGCTATGACTGAGCTTTATCCTCAGTTCTCTTTTCACTTAAAAAGAAGGAAGAGGAAGAAGGGGAGGAGGGAAAAGGAGGAGAAAATAGTAGTTTAAAGGCAGTCTCATAAAATTATTCAAGTTATTTTTCTTTTCTAGCCACTTAAATATTCTAACATAAACACTTTGCTCAATTTTGCATCCACAATAATAAATACATAGAGAGTCTTATTGAGGTGCCATGCTACCTGGCAGGAACTTGACATGGACCAATGTGAAGTTCCTCTCCCAGCCTTTGATCGGGAACTCCTGTGTTAGCCATAATCCCCTCCACCTAGGGTGGAGTGCTCAGACCAAGGTGAAGCCCATTGTTCTTCAAGGACCTGTAGTTTCCTGAGAAACACTAGCCACCTGCGGAGCAACTGAACTGGTTCTGCTGAGAAGTTTCCAGCCTTTTCCCCTGCCTATATATTTGGAGTTCTTCATTAAACTTTGAGACCTTGAATAGCAGGTGCTATCTTGGTCTCCAGCTTTTTTTTTGCCACCTTCCCAAACATCCCCAGCTTCCCTTCCAGGTAACCCGTTTGATGTAACTGCGGGCAGTTACAAAATCTCAGAGAAGTATGGGATATGTTCTAGGTCTAAGAAAAATGAAAAATTTATAGGCCCTGAGATGATGAGTATTGTTATTAAATCAAGGTACAGTAACCCATCCACAAGGCCTTGTTTGGGGGCATTGCATGTTTTTAAAAGTGTGGTTTTCTGTTGTACCCAAGAACTTAGAGACAAGCAAGTATGAAAAGTATTTTATACTGGCTTAAAGGCAGGATCAAGAATTGTAACACCTGACTCTAGTTTGTGTAACTCTTTCCTTTATATATATGATAAGAGTCCTATAGTGCTACATCTCTTGAGAGCTAAAATCCCCTAGTAACAGTATAGAATAGACACTAGGAGCAATCACTGTGATTACTAATATGAGCACTGGCTGATAACTTAGTGAACATATCTGATGCTTTTAGTTACTCCCAAGGCCAAGGTGTATGAGATGAAGATAATCATCACTCACTGAATCTAGCCCGTGTGAATGTTTCCCAAGGAATACATGCTCTGCAACGAACTGGTGTGCACCCTCTAGGCAACAAGTCCTTGAGAAAGTTTGTGTTCTACAGAGCTTAAACTCTTTCATAAGGACTCTAACCTCTTGAACCTGGACATTATGCTTAACTGCCTGGGTAAAAAGAGACTTCAGATTTGAAGTTTGCATTCTGTTACACAGGTCTCTTGCCTTCTGCTCCACAACTGAAGACAACACCTACACAGCTTATTGAACATGGAGAAGTGAAGCTGGTACCTACATAGAGTTGTCACCCCTTTGAGCTAGCATCATTGGTCCAGGTAGGAAGGTACTCTGTATGCTACCGAAAGAGAAAGATAAAACACCAACCCAGCTACAAACCCTTGGATCTATAATCCAAGGTGTCCTGCCTGCAAGATATGCTAGTGCAATGAGGGAGTAACCAGCCAATGTCTGATTTGACCCAAGGCCCACTCCTTGATATGGATAGGGTAAAAAGGAAAAAGAGAGGAAAAATAGCAATAAAATGACTCCTTATGATATTATGGAATACTCATAGATCAGTGCCATGCTCAGGCATCATCAATCAAAAGCTTGATTTTTGATTTTGAGACCCACCACCAGACATTACGCAGAGAATGAGAGACTTTGGAACACTCAGCCTTAAAGGAGATGTTGGCATCAAACCCCTCCACTCAGGGCACAGGGAACCCTGTAGAAGAGGAAGCAGGAAACAAAGAGCCAGAGGGGATGGAGGACACCAAGAAAGCAAAGCCTTCTAAATCAACAGGACTGATGTACATACAAATTCACGGAGACTGAGGCAGCATGCAGTAGGCATGTTTTGAGTCTGTACAAGATCGGAGGGGTCCTAGAGCTGGAAGAAATGGGCAAGTGTGCTATATGCTATCTTTCACTGAGCCTCTAAGATTTTCATTTACTTGTATAAATCGTCTAAAAGACAAAGACAGCTGGGGAAATGTGCAGGGGAGTACACATCTCTTTGTGTGCTTGTCTGAACACACACACACACACACACAACTACAAATTAAAGTTAGGGAACTACAATAAGAGATTGTTTTCAAAGAGCACATTGTTAATTTCTATCAGGTTTTAAGCCATTTTATTGGTAAAAGAATAGGTGGTTCTTCATGAATTTAGGTCTGATAATGCCTCTACTAAAATAAAACTTTTCGTATCAAATTACCATTTGAAGCTTAACTTGCAATGCTCTGGCTCTGTGGAGAGATCAAGCATCTCTTTATAAGGTGTGGTTTCTGTAAATTCCTGACTTCTTTCTCAAAATGCTGGTCGTGGGTGGGCAGGCTGGTCCTGCTCTATGTATGAGCTCATCAAAACTTGCTTGAAATGAACCTTTCACATCATTCAAAAATGACTGGTTTTTTTTTTTTCTAGAAGAAAGCAGATGCATAAAATTAGTTCTGTCTCTATCTCCTGAGATATGCTGTTTTCCTCATGTTCTGGATTTTCCCTCTGGATGTCCCCGTTTCACCCTCTCCTGGCGATAATTAAATCCACTCTGATCTGGGGCACATGTTTTGATGAGCAGCAGCAGTGTTTGGGAACATCTCATTAGACACTAATTTTCGAAAATGGGATAGATTGTTTTACTTGTCTTTGTCTCTGTCTTTACAGAATATTATTGTCAATGGTATAGCCAAACAGTTGTCACTTCAGAAGGGGAAAATGGCTAGGAAATAGCAATACCAAACTAGTTTAGAATAAAGCAGAGTACATTTTAGTGCTTTAGAATTTCTAAAATCAGTTTTTGTTTTTGAATAGAGTAATCTGTTGTTTTGGACATTATCATTATAACGGACTGGAACATTGTGGTCTTGCAGCTGGAAATCAGAGGAATTCCTGGAACTCCGATAGGAAGCCCTTCCTTCCAGACACAGGAATAGATATTTACCACCTTTTCCAAGGCTGAGGAACTGGCAGCCTGGTGAGTGTGGCCAAGATAATAGTCTCCAGACTCTGCTTTCTGGAGCTTTTTAAGTTTACTCCTTTGTTTCTAGAGTTACATCTAACACAGTAACATTAGTCTCACCACAGGGATTTTCTATAGCTGCACTGAGATCAACTGAAACAAATGTCTGATAGAAAACCAAACTCCTTTATTGCACGGAGAATGTGCGCGCGTGCGTGTGTGTGTGTGTGTGTGTGTGTGTGTGTGTGTGTGTGTGCGTGTGTGTGTGTGTGTGTGTGTGTA
>BDUI01000024.1:96361-109323 GCA_002335545.1 Apodemus speciosus
TAAATTCAAAGTTCATGTGTTTCTGAAAATTGTACCATAGAAATAGCTATTTACTGTGACACTGTCCCATAAGATAATCAGTAGCCAGACACACACACACACACACACACACACACACACACACACACACACACACACACACACACACACCTGGATGTGTATGCTGTGGCACTTGTGTGGAGGTCAGAATTAATTCTGTGGAACATGGCCTTTCTTCTTCCACCCTTTATGTGGGGTCTGGGGACCAAACTCAGGTGTCATGTTTTTGAAGCTAGCACTTTTATCAAAAGTCTATGAAGAGTACACATGGAGGGACCCATGGCTCTAGCTGCACAGGCAGCAGAGGACGGCCTGGTTGGACATCAAAGGGAGGAGAGGCCCTTGGTTCTGAGAAGGCTCGATGCCCCACCATAGGGGAATGCCAGGACAGGGAAGCAGGAGTGGGTGGGTTGGTGAGCAGGGGGAGGGGATGGGATGGGGGTTTTCAGAGGGGAAACTAGGGAAGGGGATAACATTTGAAATGTAAATAAAGAAAATATCTAATGAAAACATTTTAAAAAAGTTAAAAAAAGAAAAAGCTACCTCGCTGGCCCCGATTACTAAATTAAGATCTTTCAAAATTACCTCAATATTTAAAATTCAGTTGTAAAATAATACATTTTGACCTAGAGGCCAGCCAGCCACAAGGCCCTTTCATAGCAGGAGCCACTACAGTATACAAGTATGTGGTAGAGAGACCAGAGAGAAARGGGAAGCAGAATTGTTTGGCCACTATAAAGAGAACTGGAGACACAGGGGTGGGAGGTGGAGGGTGGAGGGGGAGGGGGCAGGGGGGATGGCAGAGGGGGTAGGGGAGAGGGGAATAGCTTCATGTGGGCAGCTGGAGGCCATGAATTCCCAGCCTGTGCTGCTAGTGAGGGCCACGTCTGGGTTGGTGGCCATGCAGCAGTGGTGTTGATGTCTCACATTAACACTAAAGATCACGTGGACATCCCTGGTCTGGGCTGCCTCCTGAGACCACAGGGCTGATGTCCAGGGACTGTGCAGAGCTGGCCTCAGTCCTCGCTGGCTTCAAGACTCAGGAAGGTGGTCTCTGTACCTCAACTTGGAAGCACAGTAGAGCTGGCTCTGGTAGTGTGGGTGAGGGTGATCCAGCCCCATGGGCTGGAGAACATGAAACTTGGCCTTGTCCCTTTCCAGATGTGGCATTGGGTGAGCCTGGGCAGGGCTGGAGAGTTTGCCCTGGTGGTGTGGGTGTGGGAGAGCAGACAGGCTGACCAGTTCAGCTACCACCCATGCCCAGATGAGGGGCATTGGCCTAGCCTGACCTAACATCTACCTCCTCTGTGAACTGAGTGTGTGGGAAAGGTCAGTCTTACAGATCCAAAGCTGCAGGATTTCCATGGTAACAGGATAGCTGAGAAGAGTCCCAGTAAGAATCTGGTATTGATAGTGTAGCAGAAGCCAGAGGCTTCTAACAAGACCAATGACTCATTGCCACGAGCATTTGCAAGTAAAGATCTGTGGACAAAGGGGTACACTCTGTGAGGCACAGTGACACACTACAGCTACCATAACCAGATGTTTTCTTACATTTTAATTTTTATTGTTTTTGCTTTTTACTTTCCTGTGGGGGCAGGGGAGGGTTACAAAGGGATGGGGAGATGAATGGGACTGGGGTACATGATGTGAAGCTTAAATATTATCAATAAAAAGTTAATACAAAAATAATACCTTTCAAGAGCTTAATGGACTTATGCTAGTAGTAATACAGGACAAAGCATAGACCAATCCTACCATTGCCGGCAGCTCTGATCATAGCTACTGCAGCCCTACTGGCAGAGGTTAGCGGAGAAGGGAAGATGAGAGTTGTATTCAAAGCCCAGTGAGTATATGCCCGGCTATGTCTACAGGCTACATGGACACATACTCACGTGAAGTGAATTTACGAAAAAAATAGTTACTAAGGACAGAGAGAAGAGAATGAGAATTTTTTCATTGTATTTTCTTTTTCTAGTTTTAAATTTTTATACCATGTATAAAAGGTATCTAAATTTTAAATACTTAGAGAAGTCTTAAAGAGTCTTTCCTTCTATAAGAACTTGGCATATATATTTTGCCCAAAAGTTGAGTTTTACTTTTTCGTAAAGATTATCAATAAAACCTTGTAGAGTTGACAGGACTTAGCAGCACATGCCTTTAATCTTAGTACTCAGGAGGTAGAGACAGTTGGATCTGTGAGTTTGAGGCCAGCCTAGTCTGCATGGAGAATTCCAGGATAGTCAGGGCTACACAGAGGGACCCCCATAGAAAAGAAAACCTTGGAAGGTAGAAATATAGTTCAGTGGTTAAGAGTGCTGGCTGCTCTTTTAGAGGACCTGGGTTTTATTTTATTCTCAGCATCACATAGCAGATAAGAATATTCTTTAACTCCAGTTCCAAGGGATCTAAACCCCATCTCTGACCTCTTGAGGTACTGCATGTGTGTATGGTACAGAGTCATAAAGGTAGGCAGAATATGCATACACATAAATAAAAAGAAATAAATTCTCAAGAAGAGATAAAGAAAGGAAGAAAGAACAAAGAGAGAGAGAGAAGGAAAGAAGGAAAGAAGGAAAGAAACAAGAAAAGAAAACCTTGGAAGATCTTTCTTTTAAACGAAGTTAAGGGGCTAAATTACAAAGCTGCCTTCTTTACATGTACAAATGCAAAAGGCAGGCAGTTTTATCTTTGTCTCATAGATAAGAAAGGCTGAGAAAAGCTGGGTCCATTTCCCAAGGTCACAGGGCACAGTCTAGTTGCAGAGCATTTACAAATCAAGGCTAGCTTCACTGCCACTGGCTGGCAGGTTGCTGTGCTAAGGGTGTTTACACAACACCATCTCCTTTGACTTTACAGTATGATAGACTGACCTGGGGGAATTCTACGAACTCTTTGAAGAAGACATGGCCTCATGGTCTTGGCAAGGTTGATGAAGAGCTGGCTCAAATTTGATTTGAATACAGATCTGGGTTCTGGCCTTGTCCATTTAGTAATTAGCTCTGTTACTTCCTTTGGAATTATAGCAAAGTAAACAGACAAGGGACTGAGGTTTTTTTGTTTTGTTTTGTTTTGTTTTTAAGGTCTTGCCTGGTTTTAACAGTTAATACTTAGCTGAGAAAATTAGGAAATATGCTAAAGCTATTCTGATGTATAAAAAAATATTTTTAAATCTACAGTAAGCCAACTCAAACATCTTACATTTCCCTGTGTTTGCCTTAAGACTCACATCTTAAGTGTATTTTCTTTCCACTGTAGAAGTCCCAAACTTGGGAAAGTCCAAAATTCAATAGTCTGTATCATTTTCATATAAAATCTCTCAAAAACCAAAAATAATTAACAAGATAAGCCAACAACAACAACAACAACAACAAACACCTGCTGCTCTACAATTTGAGGCTAATAGCTCTAGAAAGAAAAACATAGAATGACAAAATTTACCAACCATGGGAGATGTGTAGTGAGTCCTTTTAATACAAAACTTCTCCCTCAAACTGACTTCTAGGGAAATAAATTCTAACATAAAAGACATAGTCAATTATAACATGAGCTCATGAAAAATGTTACATAATAGTGTTCTAGTGTTACTTCATTTTGTGAAAATAAATGAAAAATACAACAAAACCCTCCCAGACAAAATACACAGGTAAACACACACGCACAGGTAAACACACACACAGGTAGACACACAAGTACACACAGGTAAACACATTCAAAGGTAAACACACACAGGTAGGTTTTGGTGGATTTGAGATAACAGTCGCCCACTGAGGACAGTAGAACTTCCATAAATATATAATTTGGTGCTGAACTCTTTAAAAATGAGGTGGGAGCATCTTTTTTATTTTTATTGAATATAATCTTCATTTACATTTAAAATGCTAAAACCTTTCCCAGTTTCCCCCTCTCCGAAAACCCCCACCCCTGCCCCTCCACCTGACCCACTCCCACATCCCCCCACCTCGATTTCCCTTTGTTGGGGCATCTATTGAGCCTTCACCTGACCAAAGACCACTCCTCTCACTGATGCCCGACAAGGCACTCTTCTGCCACATTTTTGGCTGGAACCATGTGGTTGATGGTTTAGTCCCTGGGAGTCCTGGGGCGTGTGGGTGGCAGACATCTTTGTTCTTCCCATGGGATTGTAAACCTCTTCAGAGGAGCATCTTTTGTAATCCCAAGAGCAAGAACCAATAGAAACATAATAACTATCAGCAGCCATGGTGACATTTTGCCAACTCTTGCTTATTGGTATATCCTTCCTTCTGACCTTAACTGTTGCAGTGAATTTGTGGCCAGCAGCCCCACCCTACCCCACCCCTTTCTGATTATCAGAAGCAGCTGACCTAGCTCCCTCAAGGGACTTTGCTCTGCCCCTCAGTTCCTTGGCTACTCCCTGTCACTAGACCTTCTGACCTACAGAAGATTTTCTAAGCCTGACTCGTACCATATCTAAGTTCGAGAAAGCGAAGGAATGAGGCCAGCAATTGTATAAAATCCTTTGTGCTCCAATAATCTTTTGTTCCTGGGGTGTACATCTTTGGCAAGTTACTAAATCTAAGCCTTGGGTCCATTGTCTTTGACATAAAAATTAACTTTGGTTTGTTTTGGCGATGGTTAAATGGTACAGGAAATTGAACACACCCTGTGCGTGGTCCGTAAGAGTTGGAAAACATGAGCTACATCTCTGCTGCTGCTGGTTTTGTTTTGCTGGGAGATTTGTAAGGATCCAAGCAAAGGAGAGAAGATAAAAAGTACAGCCCAGACAACACGAAGAAAGCTCAGCATATCACCAGCATGAAAGCAGGCTGGCGTTCTTTTTCTCGCTCTGTATATAAATCCTTAACTTTGTTGTGAATGACAGACTAATTGTCATTTCTAAAAGAGCACCACGTTTTACATTCTAGTTCATTTTATGGTTTTGTAAATTAGAAGTTCAGTTTCCCTACAAATCCAAAATTGTGATGTTTGCTAACTATAATAATCATACTTGAGGGGGAGGTAGTTTTTTTTTAAAAAAATCACCTGAGGAGCTGGAAAAAGCTCAGCAGTTAACAACATGCACTGCTTGTGCAAAAGACCCAAGTTTGACACCTATGTTGGACAGATGACGACTACCTGTAACTCCAGCTCCATATGCCTTTTTGGCCTTTGAGGGTAATGTACTCAGGTTTACACACTTACACACACTCACACACACACACACACTATCACATACATACACACACATTCACATACATGCACTCACACACACTCACATACACACACTCTCACACACACACTCACATACCCACTCACATACACATTCACACAACTCACACGACACTCATATACACACCCTCACACACACTCACAAACACGCACACTCCCACACACTCACATACACACTCACATACATACTCACACACACATACACACATACACACACTCACACACACACTCACACACACACTCACATATACACACACTCACACACATACTCATACACATACTCACATACATACACACTCACATATACACACTCACATATACACACTCACACACACATACACACTCACACACACTCACACACTTAAAAATAAAATAAATCTATAAAAATATTTCTGAAAATTCTCTTGGAATCATGGCCAAATAAAAGCAAAAATTCTGAACAGTTACTGAGAAAAATCTGTAGATGTATCCAACTCCACTAACACAAATTTTAGATACAAATTCTTTTTCTTCACTACTTATAATAACCAAAATGAGATTCTTCCCGAACCAAATCAGAAATTCCCCAGTAAACTAAAACAGGGTGGATTCGGAAGACCAGGAGAGGAAGGATTTCCGGCCCTGAGGGTGGTAGGAACTCTGCAGGAAGGCTGACAGGGTCAACTAACCTGGATGCTTGGGGCTCTCAAAGACTGAACCACCACACGAAGTACATACCTGGGGTGGACCTAGGCTTCCCTACACACAGGCAGCAGATATACAGCTTCATTTCCATGTGGGTCCTATGTGGAGTGGGAGATATCCCAAAAGCTGTTGCTTGAATGTGTTTGTGGGATGTGTTCTATTGTCTGGCCTCAGTGCGAGAGGAAGCGCCTAGCCTGGAAGAGACTTGAAGTGCAGGGTGAGGGTGGGGAGGTACCAGGTAGGAGGAGAAGGGCAGCAGTGGGCACATGAGGGGATTGTGGGAGGGAGAGACTTGGAAGGGGGCTGTGAGGAAAATGTAAAGTGAATAAGCAAAAAATTAAATTAAAAACAATAAAAAAAAACAAAGGACCATGAGAGGTAGAAAGATATCCATCATTATGACATCTCTTCATTTTGCATCTCTGCATCTCTGCAATGAGCAACTGCATTTTAATAAAGACCAATAAATTTGATGCTAAGACAAGCTGTAAGAACACAACGTCTGTTTTTGAGGAGTTTCTTCTGGTACTAAGACAGTGATGGGCCAGCGTATCTTAGGTACCTTTGATGACCAAAGTACAGTTGTGAAAAACAGCTCCAAACTTCTCAGAGGAGTCTTGGGGGTGAGTTCATTTGGAACATTTCTGGGACCTTTTCAACTACCCTCCAGTGACAGAATTCCAATGAAAAGGCTGCAGAGCAGATGCACACTGGGTAAAATGTTTGCCTCCTAATTCAAAAACAAGACAGGCCTTTTGCATGTTGAATGGCTCTCTGAATAATATGGCTCCGTTTCCTGAAAATCTAGGTGCTAGGTCACAGACTGGAAACTTTCTAGGGGAACCTATGGTTAGGAGATTGGGCATACAAGTGTTCCTTAGGATACAGTAGGTTAGACTTAGAAAAACCCACGGTAAGCTAAAAAATACACTTAACACCAATAAAGTCATCATAAAAATTGAAAAAAAGGAATTAAGTTACATCATTTCTAGAGCTACATCTCTTAGCATAAACTGAAGTTGGGAGAGAGGGGGATAGAGAGAAAGAGGGACAAAAAGAATATTAATTGAGTCACTATGCAAGAGATAATCAGTTGATATGTAAATATAACTGGTTATATATTGATTTCATTGCTTATCAACCAAAAATAAGCTGATAAACACAGCAAAAAAAAGCTAATCATAGTCCAAAACAGAAATGCTAAGAATTGCAAATTACCCACTCACCTTTGTTTTACAATGATATTATCCAGGGTCTTACTTATTTTAGTATGGTTCACTCACTGACTAGCAGCATTCATTCCCTATAGCCACTGTAACAAATTATCACAGACCTATGGCTTAAAAGAACACAGTAGAGCTGGCACGACAGCTTGGCAGAGAAAGGTGCTTGTCACCAAAACTGAGGGCGGAAGATCAATCCTTGGAACCCACATGGGAGGAGAAAACTGACTCTTGCAAATTAGCCTCTGACCTCCACAAATACAAATACACACACACACACACACACCACCACCACCACCACCACCACCACCACCACCAACAACAACAACAACAACAACAACAACAACAACAACAACCATAATAACCAAACAAAGCAAAAACCAAAAATGACACACCTTGTCTTACAGTTCTGGAAATCACAACTCTGAAATCAGTGGTACCAGATCGAAATCAAGAAGTGGGCAGGATGGCCACCCGCAATCTCTGTGCTTGCCTGGTTCAGCTAGACCAGCATTTCTTAGAATTCTTCCTTATTTTCAGAGACAGCAACATTCGACTCTCACTTCTGTGTCCCGCTTCCTCCGTGTGAAGTCGGGTGTCCTCTGCCTCCATATTGGTGTACTTGTGACTGTGCAGAGGGCCCACCCACACACCCTCCTTATCTATAGATCCTCAATTTAGTACTATCTTCATGGTCTCCTTTGCTGTGAGGGGAACACTCCTGGTCTGACAGATTAGGATCTGAAGATTTTAATATGAAGGCAGCAATACTCCTTAGATTTGTTTTGTTTTTTTTTTCATTTGTTTGTTTGTTAAAGACACAGGCTGACAAGACATCATCCATAGGCAACAGGGACCCATGCATGTGTTGCCTTGGTAATCACCATATATTCCCAGTGTCCATCTGGTTTACCTCCCATGTTTACCTGTGAGTGGTTACATCACAGCCTAAATAAAAGACAGACTCCTCTTGACCTTTGAACTCTCTCTCTCTCTCTCTCTCTCTCTCTCTCTCTCTCTCTCTCTCTCTCTCTCTCTTCTCTGTTGCCCCCTTTTACCCCCTCCCCCCACAACAAACCTCTCTCACATGGAACTGCTTTGGCCTGGTGTGGTCTATCAGGATGACAGTCAAGATTCTAACACAACAATGAGTTGATATGGAAAACAACAGTAGAATATAGTTTAATGATATACACAATTTACTTGCAATAAAATTCTTTTGAGAGAACTCTTTTCTTGTGTACATTTCTGTGAAAAGCAAATAATTAACATACAACCACCTTGAAAAACTTCAAGAGGAAACACAATGATGTAAGGAATTTCATTGCCAGCTTTTAACTCAGTGCTTCTTGACCCCTTTGAGGGGGACAAATGACCCTTTCACAGGGATCATCTAAGACCATCAGAAAACCCAGATGTAGAATAATAATAAACAAATGAAGAATAACATGTTAAAATTGAAGATTATCATGGAAAATTACAGATAAATGGTAGGTAGGAAAATATTGCTAAGTTGACCCAAAAAATTCTTAAAACACTCCCATGTCTCATCAAAACTTGGTCTACATCATTCTGCTTTATAAAAATTTTAAATATGATTCATAATTTAGTGCTTTGCACACTACAAAAAGCTGTACTAGACTTTTCCTGCCCAGTACTTTCTCTCTCTATGGTATTTTGACACAGCTCAAAAACCAATAAATATACCTTTCACTTAGTGGTAGATTTGGGTGGGGCTTTACCCCATGTCCAGAAATGAAACAAACACTTCTCATAACTAAGCCCAATCACAGCACAGTGCCTAGCTAGTTTCCGTGGCTACAGGGTTCCAAGGCTTGCTCCGAGAAAGCTCTTGGAGCTGAGTGACCAGCAGGTAAATACACCAGCAGCACCTGCTCTTGCACAAGGGGGGACTCTGAGTCAGCAGCATTTACCAAAGATAGAAAAGACCAAAGAATGAGAGCTCTTCCATACAGGCATACCGAGTCATGTGATATTGAAGTGCTACAATCTAGACAAATCTAGTCCTGGACTTTAACTTCCTGTGAATCAGCAATCCCTAAAGGCACTTTGCTCTCTTTTCTGTTACATTTTAGTGAAATTTGCATAAGAGGTAAGGGTTTGGTTTTTTTCTGTGTGAATGACTCCCAAATGTAGGTTGATGAGTTGTGCTTCCCTGGCAAAGAGAAAGCTGGTATGTTTTATCATATGACAAAATGGGTACCTAAGTGTCTTGGTGGAAGATCATGTGCCAGTGGCTGCCAGTGATTGATTGGGTAGGAGATTAGCTTCTGGAGTGAATTGCCAACCTCATGGAAGCCTTTGGTTAGGTCTTTCAGGAAGAGAAAAGCTGACATTACTCTGTTGAGATGAAAGTAGAACTCTCCTAGAAGCAAATGTCTGTGGCTTACAACAACTAAGAGTCCAGTGACCCTGGTTAAATAGCAACCTCTATGACTCAGTAACTCACCTCTACCAAGAAGTTAGCTTAGGTAAATGGTAACACATTTCCCAGCCCTGAAAGTCTACAAAATGAACAACAACGTAAATCTAAACCATATACCACAGATCCATTATTTAGAGAACAAAAATCTTTAGTTGTTCATTATAAAATCCCTTAGTCTTTTTTTTTCTTTCAGTCTGAATATCAAATTCAGAATCTCACACATACTGGTCAAGTGCCCTGGACTACGGTTCACTCCAAACCTTTCATATTTCCTAACAGCATGAGGCTAATAAACTATATTATGACCACACATATTTAATAAGTATCATCTATCTTTTCAGTTATTTCATTTTCTCTACCAGTGCTATGAGACATATAGATAGGTGATTCTTAAGAGTGTTCTGGTAAAAAACCAAGCACCTATGCTTATTTTTCTAAGAAAGCCTACGTTTCTTTTAATTCCCTTCCACTATGAATTAAAGTGAAGTGCAACTTGATTTTAAAGGCCCTGTCATTTCTTAGTATCAGTTTTATTCATGGTGATTTTTGAGTAATAGTTTAAAGCAGCAGTTGTCAACCTTCCTAATGCTTTTAAAACAGTTTTTAATATGTGTGGTGTTGATCCCCAACCATAAAATTATTTTTGTCACTACTTTACAACTGCAATTTTGCTACTGTTGGGAACATAATGTTGTGAACGTAATGGTCTTAGGTGACAGCCCCACAAAGGGGTCGAGACTCACAGGTTGAGAACAGCTGGCTTAAAGCTTGCCAGTTTAGCATGGTAGTTTTTTGGAAAGTCCTTTATTTCCCCCAGAGGAAACAATGATACAGTACCTGCAAACAAAGACTGAGGGCAGGCAGAGAATGGCTTCAGGTAGGAAGGGCAACCAGTTGTTTACAGAGGCTGAGGCAGCAGTGCTAAGTTCAGAGGGGCGCGCTTAACACATCTTGAAGCAGCATGGGCTAAACAAGCAGGCTCCCTTGATGGATGTGTACTTGGGATGTTACACAGAAATGCAGATAGCCAGTGTTAGGGTGCATCAAAATCCCAAGTTCCCGGGGAACCTTTGGTCTCCACCTCTACTGAAATTCTGAAATGAAAGACCAGCCCGAATACTTTGTACTTCTGAGAGTCTAGTTATGTGTTCACCTAACTAAACCCTGTATTTTTTCAGTCTGAATACCACAGTCAGAATCTCACATATGCTGGTCCTGTGCCCTGCCACTTGAAAGCTATAATTTTTCTTAACTTTTCATTTTATCTTCAGTGAAGCTAAATAAGCGATGCAGATAATTTTATGACTTCAAGGAAACAAACCATGAAATTTCTAGAACCAAAACCTTCAAACAGATTAGACCCAAAATTATATACTGAAAAATTCAATCTCTCTTCTTACCATGATGCCTCAGGGTTGGAAAGTAATGCATGTAAGATTAAAACAAAACAAATGAACAAAAACCTGGAGTCCTAGAGAATATCTGAAACAAGTAAGAACACGTTACTAAGCAGACTATGCAGCAGAAAAGCGGCCACGAGACCACAGTATGCTGGGAGATGACAATGTAATGTCAATCCACAGGCCTGACATCTGGAGCATCAGGCAATGCAAACAGGAGCACTGAATTCCTGGCAGCTTTCAGGAGTCCTGATAAAGAACCTCCCACATGGAACAGCAATTCTCCAAAGGGTAAACTCAGCACACTTCTCTCCACTTAGGTGTGACTTTTACGTGGTCCATCAGTCAAAGCTCACAGGAAACTGATCTTTAAGCATCTGTAAATGCTAGACTCTCATAAACTAGCTGGAGACTCTTTACTAACTGACAGCAAATAGTCAGGTTAGAAGCAATGATTGTGGTCTCCTAGACCCATTTCCCAACTCAGTGGGAAACTTTCATCTGGAGAACAATGAGCTGCTGCCTGTGTGCTATTATCTGAAAAGTTACAAATTGGTCCTGGGATTGAATATTTGATGGGGATTCTTAGGGTTTTATATTTAAGAGTAATTTTTTAGGGAGAGTGAAAGCAACCAAAATTTTATCAAGGAAAAATGGTTTAGTATACAAAGCCATAACATGTAGACCTTTTGAAGAATTATCAAAATAATTACTCCAGAGGAAATTGTCACTCACGATGAAAAGACTGAGGGAAGAGACTGGACAGGATTCCCCAGGGCCTTTATATTGTCAGGATGAAATCTTGAAGATCTGAGTCTCTAATGATGTTTTCATCTTACCTTCCTAATATATATTGGCTATAAATTAAATGGAATATATAGAATTATTGAATAGACTGTGTAAAAGGAGTACCCCCTCAAAAACACACTTGTCTGAGAGAAAACAAAGCATCTATCAGTGTCAGTGTCACATGTAAAACCTGTGTACCTTCATAAGCGTTCACCTCCACGTGGTCTGCTCTTTGCTTGCGATCCTCCTCTTCCCTTCATGAAAAATGGTTACTTACACTCAAAGACTCATACAATGCCACTCTTTAGACAATGTCTTGCTGGCTTAGACCCAGACTGACCTGGAACTCACAGAGCTCTGCTTATCTCTGCCTCTCCACTAGTGGGATGAAAGATCTGAGCTCCTCTACTTTGCTAGCCAAGACCTTTTTGAAGTCCTTTTTACTGCCCTACACCTCTGAAGTTTGGCAATTACCTTGTTTCCAATACGTATTCATTGCATCTATACTAGCAGCAATATTACAATACTAAGCCATTCATCCTTTTCTAGAAAGTCCTTTGTATATTTCTTATATCACAGGACAGACGAATACTATTTCATAGCTAGAGAAATGGCTCAAGAGGGATATAACATTCTTTAAAAACAAGTTCTGTCAACTCCACCACAGAGGAAGGCATGCCAAGAAGCAAATGCAGCCTGATGAAGTCAGGTTTCAGTGGGCAAAAAGACACATAGCTGTGCACAAAGGAAAGCAAACGACAGGCAGCAGAATGAGGGAAAATTGCATCTCTGAACAAGTAGCTGCTATTGAACAATGTCAGAGAGTGACCCAGAAGTGTCAGGGATGCTGAGAGGGCCATGAGACAAGGACCAACAGACTCACAGCCGTGGCACACTGGATAAGGTAGCTCATGAAAGAGGTTAAGTCAATGCAACATTGTAGCTCCAGTCCATTTGTGGGCTGCATCAAATAAATGTGTTAACAACTGAAAAAGACAACACTTCCATGGCACAGAGTAAATTGAAAAACAATTTGTAGGTTGCCGATTTGTCCTTTTGACAGTGTCTTTTGCCTTACAGAAACTCTGTAGTTTAATAAGGTCCCATTTGTCTATTCTTGATCTTAGAGCATAAGCTATTGGTGTTCTGTTCAGGAACTTTCCCCCTGAG
>BDUI01000024.1:111304-207453 GCA_002335545.1 Apodemus speciosus
GGGTGAATAGGGGAACAAGGGGAGGGAAAAAGACATATGGGACATTTGGGGGGTGGGGAAACCAGGAAGGGAAATGAAATGTAAATAAAGAATATATCCAATAAAAAAATTGAAAAACAAGATGAAAGACCTAACCCCATAGGATTGCAATCCTCTGAGGTGCAGAACCATTACCAGTTGGCTCTAGAGCATCACAGAGAACCTTGAGTTGTAGAACCAATCATTTATGGACAGTGCCAAAAAATTTTAGAGGAAAAAAGTACAAAACTTATCTGGTTGTCAAAAACACACACATTAAAAAAAAAACAACCCAAACCCCACCAGATAGCTGAGAAACATACTGAGCAGCCTGATACCAATTCCCACAAAAATAAAGCAACAGATATTAGACAATGGGTTTGTTCTCTTTTAAAGATCAATCAGTGGCTGCTAAAAGCTAGCCATCATAGGTACTAAAATAAGGGCACACTACTATAGGCATGATTTTCACAGTGCTTCCACGTTGAGTGCATTGATATGGAGTTCATAGAATAGCAAGCCAAGGTCTCACTAAGACCATGAAAATGTCTTATTTAACTAAAATCTGAAAAATCTTTCTACAGATGAGAATTTTTCAAATAAGGAACTAGGGACCTGGGGAATTCCCCGGGACATCGCAAAGCCAGGAAAGGTCAAGTCCAGGCTGGAAAAGGTCTATTGTGGTGTTGTGGAAACTCCAGTCCTCACAAGGTGGGCTAGACAAGGTTTTTCAACAAAAGACTGTGATTCTGAAGTTAGGCATGGTTCCTGTATTAGAAAAGTGGGGAAACACCAATAAAGTAGGCAGCTGATGAGTCCAAGACTTAGAAAATGCCACCTCTTCTCACTTCTCAGCCTCCACAGAGCACCATCTAATAGTCATATCGTTGGGCACTGCTACTCTTCCTGTAAAGATAACACACAGAGAAGCACCGTGCTCGTGAAATGTCCCAGAGATACCCAGAGCTCTGTATGCAGGGAAAGAAAGAAGCTGCTATTATCAGAGCTGAGCAGACACAAGTGTTTCACAGGGAGTTGTTCAAATGAACATGCAGAAACAGGTCTGCTGCTGGCAGGCTGCTTTTAGTTCTAAGAAGAGAAGAGAGCACTGCAACAAGCCCACGGTGTCCTCAAGAGGCATTGCTATATCAGCATCCCCTCAAGTACCATCAAAAGCACAGACTCTACTTGAAGTAGACATGACAGACTGGCACTCATCTATAACACATTCCACTGAAACACTTGTATATTAAAACCAGTTTATAAAATTGCCAATTTACTTTTTTAAAATTCCTATCAGCAAGGAAAAATGTTAATACCACCAGGGGTGCTCTAATTCCTAACATTAACTATATATCCACTTCTTTAAATGACATATAAAACTATAAAACATACCAAAAATGTTTAGTAAACTGAAACATGCAGGAATTCTTCAACCATCTCTAGACAGATAATATGAGGCATATTATAATCATATTAATAGTTATGAAAGTTTCTGGAAACTAACAATTAAATTTTTAGAATTAAAATTCTGAGTTTAGAATTGTAAACTTAGCTACTGAAATTTTTTAAAGATTTATTCGTTATTATATTATTATATGTAAGTACACTGTAGCTGTCTTCAGACACTCCAGAAGAGGGAGTCAGATCTCATTACAGATGGTTGTGAGGTACCATATGGTTGCTGGGATTTGAACTCAGGACCTTCAGAAGAGCAGTCAGTGCTCTTACCCGCTGAGCCATCTCACCAGCCTCCACTAAGGTTTTTAAATGACTTTCTCATAAGATACTACAATTGAAATTTTCTACTATGGAAGAGAATTCTCTATTTTGACAATGTTTCTGGAGGATCCTATGAAGGTAGTAGGAGTCAAAGCTTTGATGTTGAACAAAGTAGGAAGAAGACCTGACCATATTGTTTGCTAGCTAGCTGTGTGACTGTGGTAGTTACTGTGTAATCAAACCTGGTTCGTTGCTTGTGAAGATGAGAAAGGTAATAACCAACTTCCTCAGGGAGCTGTCCTGAGGACTTTTAACAGACATATTTTAAAAGCACCTAGCACTGTGAACAAGTAACTACAGAGAATCTACATACCACCAAGCTATATAATGCATTACAGGCCCAAGATGGTCAGGCCATAAATGATGTGTGGCACATGCTTTGTTTGATGAACATTTTTATACTTCTGCCATTACAGAGAGGTCAGTCTCCTAATCTCCCTGAGAGATGTCTCTGATGGATGGTCCCTATTGGCCAAAAGCCTAATCACACACCTCCTCCGAAATCCTAAAAACATCCTTCTCAGAGTTCTATAATCTCCCTCGTGGCATGTCAGGGATTTTTGGATTCTCTTTTAGACAAGGCTCCAAAAGAATTGCCCAGAATCTTGGACTCCACTAACACACAACAGGCTTCTCCCACATGTACACAGGAGCTGCTTTTATTCAGTCATTCATTGGCGACATCCAAGTGTGTGTGTGTGTGTGTGTGTGTCTGTCTGTCTGTCTGTGGTCATTGATGTGTGTACATGGTTGTATGTGTATGTGCCTGAGTCATTGTGTGTGTGTATGTATGTGGTCATGTGTGTGTGTGTGTGTATGGGGTCATGTGTGTATGTGTCTGCGTCTATGTGTGTGTATATAGTCTGTGTGTATATGCATATGTGTATACAGTTATATATGTGCATGTATGTGTGTGGTCATGTGTGTGTGTGCCTGTATGTATGTCTCTGTGTGTGTGTCTGTGTGTGTCTGTGTGTGTCTGTGTCCAAGCTCTGGGATTACAAGTGCTTGTCACCATGCCTGGCTTTTCTTACATGAGTTCTGGGACTTGAACTCAGGTTCTTACACTCAACACTCTGTCAGTGGAGTTATCTCTACAATTTCCAAATGGCCAGTCCTAATGTAGTAGTTTGGACTGGGACACTTGCAAGAAAAAGTGGAACCACCTGAACTGTGCAGAGGGAGAAGCAGGACAGCCTGGGCTATAAGCATGAAGACCAGGACCAACTTGGGCAAAGTGGAGAGAGGTGAGGGGTAGCCCAAGCTATGAGGATTGAGCAGTGGGTCAACCTGGAATACAGGGAATGAAATGTGGGAGTTTCTGAGCAATATGGAGAGACATGTGGGATAGCCTGGGCTACAATTGCATAAGAGTCCTCTGCAGTCTGTCAATCACCAAGGGGGCATACCCACAGTCCATACTTTCTTCCACATAGCACAGGCCATAGGGTGATCTCTGCATATCCCAGGCCATCTCACATAACTCTGCAGGTAGCCCAGGCTGGTCCACATCTCAGCCCTCAGAGAACAGGCTGTCTCACTTCCTCAAGCATTACCTACAGGGTGTGGGCGTTGCCTCGGGTAAAGGAGAGAGACACAGGCATGCCCACACACATAGCCCAGGCTGGCCCACTTCTCACGCCACACAGCACCGGCTGCACCATGTAGCTCTTCCCATAGCCCAGGCTGTCCCACTTTTTCCTACAGCCCAGGCTGTCCCTCATCTCTTTCCATAAAGCCAGATTTATCTTGCATAGCCCAGGCTATAACCCTGCTGTCTACTGTATCCCTTTTTAGTCTTCACCATGTGCAGATGGTCAAGCTGCAGGATGTCAGGTTCCGTGTTCATCTTCACTTACTCTCTGCTGTTGCTTTCTGAATGGCTGAACTTCTTGTCTGCTTTAATACATTCTGCTTAGGTGGTTGCCGTGACTCCTCCTCCTTTGGGCTCCTTCTGCTTTCCCTTTCTGTACTAGACCACTAAGTGCTGAAGTTTCAACTTGGTTCTTTACTCCCAAGTTCTATCCTATATGATCACATCCCTTCCCGTGGTTGGGGGCCAAGAACTCTTAAGTTTTCAGGCCAAACCCACTCTGTTTTCTCTCCAGCCTCTCACATCCAACTGTGAATTTAGTGGTCCCACTGGATAGCTCACAAGCATCTCACGCCTAGCACACGCCTAATATACATTAGATTTCTTCTCAAAACTGCCATTTTTATAGTTCCCTCTTAATGGTTATTATTCCATTCATCTAGCTATTCAATTTAAACTTAATACAACCATGCAACCTCGCACAACTGTCCTCAAGAATCTCTTCTCTCTTGAACATTTCTCCTTTAAAGCATTCTGTTCAAGATGCCCTGACAGCCCTGAAATACAGGAGGAAGGTTTTCGTCACTTTGTGACCTTTTCCATTAAGCATTTCCCCTAGCTAGACAAGGATCTCCTTTTCCCTGTCCAGAGCTCACGTTTTAAATCCAAAGATTACCCATTCATAATCAAATTATTAAACACTAATGGCACATATCGTTCCTGGTATAAAGAATATCACATGACATTTAAGTGTCATTTCTGTCCGAGTTCCTCCTGGAACATCCCTCCTGTGTAGAGTGCCTGCTGTCCCTCTAAGTACTTTTGATAATAACCCCATTATGCTCCCCACAGCAAGCACAATTGGAATGGTTAGTGCGTGTGTTTGCTTAGTCTAATGTCTCTATGGAATGTTCACTCCAGCAAGGAGCAGGTTTGCTTTGCTCCACACTGTGCCCTCTGGGCACAACAGGTGCACACAAGCAGTAGAGACCTTTCATCCCGTAACACAGATGGTGCCACATTTCAAATCCAAATACTGTAGGATGCTAATGAATGCTCACATCGATTGAGTCAAAGAACTGGAAGGGTCTTACGTAACTAAGTTGCATCAGATAATATGAACACCAAGTGATTTCTCCCGGGCATTAAAATAAACAGGATGAAGAAGGCAAGATTATATGTGTCAGGTTCATAACTCAGTTGATCACTTTACAATTTCAATGATCTGTTAAAGATATTATAAACAGGGGCTAGAGAGATGTTTCCATGTTAAGAGCACCGTTTTCCCCAGCACTCATATGGCATGCACAACCTCTCTAACTCCAGCTCCAGAGGATCTGATGCCCTATTTTGACCTCTACAATATCATGCATAGACCTATCCATGCAGGCATAGACCCATACATAAACTAAAGATTTTAAAAAGATAATATAAATACGTATAATTCATATATGATATTAATATTTTAAATATTAAAATATATTCGTATATAATGTATTTACATATACCTTAATGGATTTGCATGCATGTATAATGTATTTGCATATTTTTGTGTGTGTGTTGCTATTTTTTTTACTGAATATAATCTTCATTTACAATTCAAATGGTAAAACCTTTCCCGGTGTCCCCCTCCCTGAAAACCCCCAACCCCTCCTCCCACCCCCTGCCTCCACGTATATGCACCTCCCACTCCCCAGCCCACTCCCACCTTCCCCGCCTCAATTTCCCTTTGTTGGGGCATCTCCTAAGCCTTCACCTGAGCAAGGACCACTCTTCCCACTGATGCCCAACAAGGCCTTCCTCTACCACATTTTTGGCTGGAACCATGTATACCCCTTGGTTGATGGTTTAGTCCCTGGGAATCTTGGGGCAGCTGGGAGGCCGACATCGTTGTTCTTCCCATGGGGCTGTAAACCCCATTAATGTGTCTTTTTTTTTTTTTTTTGAGACAGGCCTTCTCTGTGTAGCCCAGGCTATCCTAGAAATCACTGTGTATGCTAGGCTGGCCTCCAACCCAGAGATCTGCCTGCCTCTGTCTCCTAGGTGTTAGGGTTAAAGGCATATGCCACCACCCAGATCTTATTTTATTTTTATACCTCAAATATACTCACTTTTAAATCTTTTTTTCAGGTTTATTTTTTTTATATGCATGAGTCTTTTGCTTGCATGTATGAATGTGTACCATGTGCAAGTCTCCTGTCCGAAGAGAGTACCAGATGCTCTGAAACTGGAATTGCATGATTGTCAGCAGTCAAGCTGACACTGAGAACGGAACTGAGTCTTCTGCAAGATCAGTGGGAGGAGTAAGTGCTCTTAATCTGAGAGCCACCTCTGCATCCCCCCATTACACCTACTGCTGTAAAGAAAAAATATCCAAATTATAGATACCTGCTGCTGTGGCTTTAAAAATTTAAATTCTCAGCCAGGGGTGGTGGCACACACCTTCGATTCCAGCCCTTGGGAGGCATAGGCAGGTGATTATCTGTGAGTTCAGGTCCAGCCTGGTGTACATAGTGAGTTCCAGGTTGGCCAAGGCTATGTAAAGAGATCCTGTCTCAAAATAAGCAAGMAAACAAACAAAAAACTAAATTCTCTGGTTATCTATTTAAATTTTGGGGTTAACAAAGTTAAAGGAAATGTTTTGCCCTTAAAAGACAGACAGAAAGACAGACAGACAGACAGACAGAAAAAAGGAAGAAAGGAAGGAAAAAAGGAAGAAAGGAAAGAAGGAAGGGAGGAAGGAAGGAAGGAAGGAAGTTAGGAAGGAAGGAATGTAATGGAGCCATTGAAATGGAGATTGTTTTCACCAGGGACCTGAGTAGCATCTGTGCAATTACTTTCTGGAAACAATAACTCCAAGCGCAGTCTGTTTCTTCGGCTGACGAAATTACTCTGAAACATAACATGTGATATGAAGCTCATATCGCATGTTACATAACATCTAAAACAAACCCCCTATAGCTGTAAAGTATATGTTCTGTGCAGTTGTCACAATCAACCCAGTCTCACACGTGTAGAAAACGAGGGAATAGGAGCTGACGTAAATCATCTATAGCTGCTACTGGATGTAAATGACTTCATGTGTTCCCAAGGGGGTCTATTTTGGTTCAATTCTGTTGCATACTATAGATGTGTTCTGTATTATTAAATGTATTTAAATATGTGGTCAAATTATATTTGCAAAACCTATAATGATGGATTTGCAAACCTAAAAAAAACGATGTAATGATTCATTGGCATAATGTTTTTCTTTAGAAAATTTTTAAAACACAAATAAATGGCTTTTAATGGTTACAATTTGTCCATCTACCTTACCAAGTTTTCTAATAAATAAAACTCTTAGAAACATTTGAAGTTTTTATTTATATAATCCATATGCATCCGAGGGCTTTGCATATCTAAACAACCTAGATCACCATTCTCTGCAACTAAACACTTCCTAACTCATCTTACAGCCATTAAGCCACATTCCCCATCTCCCTAACTCCAAGTCATCTATGACTTTTCTTCAAATAAAATCAGTTGTATATGCAAGTAACAGAATTTATTGAGCAAAGACCCTTTTCTTCCCCTCTACCCGCTCCTGCCTCAACAGCCACTAGATGCTGTCTTGCTTGAGAACCGGAAAAGTTCCTCATTCAACACACCCTCATCCCCACCCCACCCTGAAACACTGAGATGAGTGCTCCTTGTTGTCTTCAGTTTTTGGCCTGATGTGGAATCAAGTTTGCAAATCATGGACCAACCTCTACCTTATCAGGTCTCCTTAAACCTTGCCTGCTACACATTCCAGTTTGTTTTGGATTTAGGTGTGAGACAGGAAAAGTGAAGACAAGCACACAATGCTGCGGTATGCTCAACAAGAATGAACCACCAAGGACAGGGCGAAGGCCAGAGAACGCCATACTAGATGAATTCTGTCAGACATTTCTCATTTGTGGCTCCTGGTCTTAATCCATAAAATCACGCATGAACAAAGGACAAAAATGGGGAAGTAAAACTATGGGGAAGGGCAAAGAAATGAGGGTAGTGGGGTGTTGGGGAGGAATGTAATCAAAGTGTATGAGATATACCGACATGAAGATGTCTGACGAAACATTACATAATAAAGATAAGTGGCCCCCAAAGTGAGCCATGACCATCTTGTTTATGTAATCTCTATATTGAACTATAAACAAAGGAAAAGAGAAGTGTATAAAAATGTCCCACAGCTTAAGACTGTCAGTACTTTCATGTCAGATATAACTAAGCTGGAAGATCCTACACTGAATATACAGACAAAACAAACAAGTGAATTGCTGTCAAGCAACACAATGACAAGGTCAGAAGACTCTGTTGTTGCTGTGTCAGACGGTTCCTTCAAAACCACAACATCCCTAGTTTGTTCCAAAGTTCTTAAGAAAACCTTTCAGGGAAAAATCACAATATACAAATCTAGTACTTAAATCCTTTCATCATTTAATTGGTGATCCTTACTTATCCTTGTACTTTGAACTCAAAAGTTTCTAAAAAATGCAAGTCAACACGGCTTCATGAAGAATTCAGCATAGTGATCAAGTGTGGTAGAGAGGTCAGATAAAAGGACCGAGAGACTTGCATCCACAGCCAATCAGTTATGTGACCCTGAGCTAGCAGGGGATAGCAGCATACCACATCCAAGGTGTAACACATTTGTCAGTAAGGATAATAGGAACTACTTCGTGGGGTTATTATGAGGCTATACAGAATACAAATCGGTCTCTGTCAAATAGTAAATAATCTACAAACTATTATTCATAGCAAACAACTCGCAACTTATGAGTATGACACATGGGGCTGGACTTTTGTAAGGAATCAAGAAACTGGAAAAGAACTAACAGTAAATAATACTTTACAAATAAGGTAGAGAAAAGAACATCGTTACTGGATATACTCCAAGACTGACTGTGTCAAGGGTCCCAAGAGAGGTTAAGAACGGTCCTTAAGGCCATTAACACCCTCAGGGCCCACTAAGAAGATGAATGAAACCGGAACAGCCTCAAGAGGTAACGCTTCCAGAGCAATATACACATTACAAGATACAACAAGAGCATGCTGAAGGATGTAGTATAGTAAGGTTTTGAAAAGGGAGCAAAGTATTAGAAACAGAAATCGGGGGAAGAGATCGAAACAGTGAAGATAGGAGGGAGCCAACTAATGCTAAATCACAACTAGGACACAAGTGGGAGTTGTCTGGACCTCATCAGCCAAGATGCTGGCTCACAGTCAGCACTTAAGACATGGGGATGGTGGGAGGACCAATGCTTATTGGAATTTTCAGGTGCAAGTTTTTAGGAGGAAAGAAGAAAACCTTCTAAAGTGGAATATGGTAGTATACATCTGTAATTTCAGCACTCACAAAGCTGAGGCAGGAGGATGGTAAGGTTGAGGCCAGTGTGGACTGTATGGAGGAAGTTTGAAGAAAGAAAAAGGGGGGGGGGATGTGATTTCTGCTAAAATGATCAATGGCTGGATGTCAAGTGGGAGCTGTGGAGCACAATCAATGCTCCAGTCCACAACCCAGTTTTATTTTAGTGAAACTCATTGTGCCTGCAACAGTGAAAGGTGGCTGATGTGGACGCGTCTTCCATGATATTTGCCGCTTGGAACAAAAGTACTGTAGACTGGGCTGCTTAAACTATTACTTCTCATGACTGAATAAAGTCTAGGTGCTGATCAATCTGACTCCTGCAGAGGGCCCTCTTCCTGGTTGATGGATGGGCACTTTCTTGTCCTGTACTCTCATAAACCCTATTACACAGCCTGAGGTTCCTCCTATTGATAATACTGCATCAAGAACTTAGTTTTCTAAATTCTAGGAAGAATAGCACAAATACTCAGTTCATAGTAATGAGACAAAGTAATCTCAGGGCCACAGACAAAACATTCACGCAAAGATTAAATCTCAACCTTTAAGATTTAAAGTAAATCTTTAAAAAAATTAAACACAAAAGCATACAGAATATATGCGCATGTGAGTAAAACACACACACACAAACACACATACACACACACATACATACACACACACACTCCAGGTATCAGGGTACAGGGATAGCTTACCACACTTATCTTCCCTGACAATCTGTGTCATTTCATGTTGGACATCATCAAAAACACGTTTCTTGAAAAACTTCAAGAATTATACAAACTCTTTGAATTTACAGGTGTTTCTCTTATATCAGACATGCCTTGCTGTGCTGCCCAGACTGATCCTGAATTCACAGTCCTTCCACCTCTCCATCTCAAGTCGGATTACAAGCAAATGCCATCATGCAAAGTTCAATATGCACTTATTTTTACAGTATTGTTCTTAAGCTCATGTATTTTAAAGATTTTAGAAATTTCTGAAAACGTGTCTGAGTGATTTTGCTCGATGTATGCATTTCAAGATGTGTGCATCAAGTGCCTGCTGTGTTCCAAAGGTGTTGGATCACCTGGAACTGGAGTTACAGATGATCCTGAGCCACCATGTGGGTGCTGCAGACTGAGCCCAGCCCTCTGCAAGAGCCACCTCACCAGCCCAAGACCAGAAATGTTATCTTACTCAATCCTCTTAACAACCTCATCAAGGACATAGTACTATTACATCCATATTAGAGACATTAAAAAAAGAAGCAGCAACAAAACCCATGCCTGTGATCCATGGCTAATAAGCAGCTCCACAGACTGGAACTTAAGAATTGCTTAAGAATCTTCTTAGAAGATACAAATGTTAATAACCATTAGATAAATAATTTCGAAGACACTCAAAGGTATAAAGTAAACTCATTCCCAAGATACTAACCAAAGGGCCTTATAAAACAATGTAAAAACTTTAAAGTGCGGTACACAATAAAAATGATTTAGTGTTTGTGTGTGTATACTTAAAATACGTATAAGAAAACTTTCACAAGCTGTTTATTTTGACACTATATAACAAACTACTATTTCTACTTCATCCAGGTTAACCACTCTAAACCATTATGTCCCAATCTGTTAATATGGTTAAAACATAAGAAGTAATCTGAATAGGCATTTCCCTAAAGCAGATGTATAATGACCAACGAATATATAAAAATGGTCTCTTCCGATGACTCACCATGAGAAGGCGTCTCCCATCAAGCATGATGACAAGCACAGTGACTCTTACCATCAAACATGATGCAAGTAAATAAAAGTAAAGCAAACAACACACAAATACAAATTCCCAACATTACCAGGCATGAAATTTAAAAATTAAAATGAAATTTAAAACGCACAACGAGATGGCATGCAATCACACTGTAAATAAGTGGGGAGTATAGAAGACAGAAAATTCACACATGCCGTTGGTACAAGCAACAAGTTACATCACCACTATGGAAACCAGCACAGAGGCCTCTAAAAAGCCTAGGTCCAGCCAAACAAAGTGGTATAGCACTCGTATAATCCTAGCACTTGGGGGGAATCTGAGACAGAATGATTGGAAGTTCAAGGTGATCCTCAACTATCCAGGAGCTTCGAGGCAGCTGGGCTCCAAGAGAACCAGTCAAGTAGATAATAGAGAAGTTTTTGAGTACAAAGAAATAAATACAGTAAATGTTTGTGGTTATAAACATGTTGGTTACTCTAATCTGATCATTACATATTATATACATGCATTGAAATGTTATCCTATATCTCATAAATATATATGATTATGTGTCAATTAAAGGTTTTAACTGCTGCTTCCATCTACTGAATTGAACTCATGACCTACTTTTCCTTAGCGGGCTGTAACCTACAGCTTATAAAGAAAAATGGTGCTTGGAATTCAATCAAATTGCTCAACCTTCTCCTTAAAGGGAAGCAAAACACATGATTCTAACTGCTAATGCCAAAGTATTCAGAAGCTCCTTTTTAATCACTAGAAAAAAGTTAATGATTTCCAGGAAACATTAGCAGGTCAAACTTGACTGTAGATGTTTTTCCCAGTAATCAACAGTAATAATATGTAAATATTTCCTTAAGAGCTGCCTGGTCTGATAGAGAAAAAAAAAAGATTTAAAACAGCACTGTGCACACAAAAGTTTGATGAGTAAACCATCCAAAGAAAGCAATGCTTATGAAATATTCTTGATACCTTTAAGATTAATAAAATCACTGAGTACAGCAAACCTTATGGTGATAAAAATCAAGGCTCACTATCCATTTGTACTCTACATTTAAGATGATGTTTGACATATTCTGTCTTTCACGTGGTCACTAAATAGTTAACACTGGTTATGTGCCAAGGACTGTGTTAGCTCGTGGAAGGAGTACTTAACTATCAGAGTCTTCTCCTGCCAGGTGGCACTTTGAGAGGAGATGGACTATAAACAAATCAGAATTATGCAGGATGTATTCCAGACCCCTTAGGCAGAGCTGTGGGTCACTCCAAGCATGCTACCCAACAGGCTGCCTGAACAATAGATTCATCACATGCGTTCAAGCTACCCATGTGGTCAATGTGCACATAGAGCAAATGCTTGCAAAGCCACTTCGTAAAGTACCAGTAAATGTTCACATATACCATTATCTTGCGGGTGCTGCAAGGTAAAACGAACTAGCAAGAAATATAAACTTAAGAGTGACCACCTTCTTAAAATTGTGTCATTTGCCTTTCAAGTATCAATACAGTGAAAACCTGTGATCTGAAGAAATAACTGAGTCCAACTGGTAATCAGTTTCTCTTAAAACTTCAAATGGACGGTCAAATATTGACCAGCGGGATAAAATAGTCCACAGACTTAAATTTAAAAGGGCAACGGTTCACATGGCACCACTCTGCCCACACGATAGGCTCTTTCTAGGATCAAATAATGGCCTGAGAATGTGAGGAGGAAGAGCATGCCCCTTTGCCCTCACCCAGTTTGGCAGCAGAGCCAGTCAGAACTTGTGTCAGGTATGTTTCTGTATTCATGTCTATTATGAGAAAATAGTCGCTTTGAAGATGATTGAATTCAAAACCCTGCCACAGAAGTGAAATATGCAGAGTGTGTTTCCTATCACCGTGGTGGTTGGTTAACATGCTAACAGTAACAATATTATAGATGGATTTACTTGGTTAAACATAATACAGGCTATCTTCAGAGTGCAAAGAAAATACTCTACAAAGGTCTTTTATAAACAACTTGAAATTCTAGAAGCTAGAGTGAATTTTTTTCCATTTTAATTTACAAAGGGTTAAATTAGTTTTAAGCTGCCAGGATTCCCCATGGATGTCTGTTCCACAGTATGAGGAACAGCAAGTCACATAGCCTGAGTTAACCTACAAAAGAACTCTTTAAACTTTTCCTACATGTAAATTATCCTTTTTACCTGAAAAACTTGGGCATGACCCTACATATATAAGTATTATAAAGCACAAATACAGATTAAACATTTACTGATAATAAGTCATCCATTCACTTTAAAATAATTTTGGCATTTGTATAATTTTATTATTTATTAAAGARGAAGGCAACTTTGTATATTAATGAGACAGATGATTTTGCTTATTTTTATATAAATAAATAGTTCTCAGCTGGTAACTGGGCATTTAGCATTTCCAATATTCTTCAGAAAAAAATATTCTTCAGGAAAGACCCACATTTTTATTTTATAATTGTCAAGGCTGAGAATGTCATTCTATAAATGCACAGTGCAAAGGGCACAGGTATGTCTAAGACCATTACAGAAACTATTATATTATACATTCTATCCTAATCCCAAACTTAGATCCATGTAATTTTTTTAAGTTAAACTCTGCTTAGTAATTCAAACTCTAATTTAAAAAAAATCAGGCATTATGGTTTGGAGTGATGACTCAGTGGTTAAGAAAACATTATTCTTGCAGAGAACCTGAGTTCGATTCCTTGAACCCACATCTGGAAGCTCACAACTGCCTGTAACTCTGCCTCCAGGGGACCTGACATCCCTCTGTCCTCTTCATTCATATGGAGGCATATACATAAATATATCAATAAATAATAATTATACTTTTAAAAAACAAGTATTATAACACAGTATAATCCAGACATACTAACTTGATACTTAGATGCTAAGGAATAAGAGTAGGGAAATACTGTAGTCTTTGTTTTCTATAATTAAACTGTGTTTCTACAAAAGCAGAGCACTTGTATATGCAATAAACATGAGGCAGTTCACAACATACTGCAGTCTCAAATAGGAACTGGGGTGTTTTGGGCAACAGTGCCCAGCAGTGAGAGGCACCCCAGTACACGCCCATGTATTATGCGTCTGAATCCAAGGCTTTAGGGAAGATGTGTAATGGAGCAGGGTCAAGCCACTCAAAAACTCCCCAGAACTCATTTTACATTTGATTTGCAGTTACGCTTTGGTCATTCTAAGTCGAGAAACCTTTTCTTGGTGCCAAGTTTTTCAAGACCCGCACATTCGATTACAGTTAATCAGGGGTGTGTCTACAGTTGAAGAAGCTGTGTTCTACAAGATGCTTTCTGCCAAAAGGCGACATACGGCTTTGAGCAGGGTTGTGGAGCATAAGCTCTGGATGGGAACAGACCATGGTGGGTTCAGATGCTGCTTTTATGCCTACCTGATATCAACATCTTTAGGTCCCAATTTGCCTAAGAGCCAAATCCCATTCAGGGATGAGGATTTGTATTTATCAGGTATTTGGTATAAAGATTATGTGGATCCATTTTTCACAAGCCTTTCTTACATCAAGGCATGGAGGAAGAGGGTTAAGAGTTACAGTGAATCCTGGAAAAAAGATGGTGATCACAGATAAAGGTAACAAGTCCAGGCCTCTGGCTACCTCAACATCTTCCACATTTGCAAGGGTGACCATTGGACCACCTGTTGCCCCTACAAGGACACACTAGGACTCTGCAGAGAGTCTGCAACTCAGGCATGCCTCCCTAATATATGACAGTGATTTTGATTACCAGTCACTGACTATAAAGTACCCTAGGGTTAAGCCAGTAGTATATCATTAATACTTTCGCCTCACGGGTGTAGGGCCCAACTGTTAAGTACATGTGAAACTCAGATTTCTCAAGGCTCTTTGAACTGTATAATTCTACTTTTTAATTTTCTACTCCCTAACTATACTACCTAAGTGTCTCTGGGAAGCTCGTGATTCTACTTTGGTTTATTATATAAGAGTTCCCTCCCTGATTTCAACAACAGAAGCAGCTCACCAGATGAGACCAGCCTGTGGGAATGAGGACCAGCTGAGGATCACCGTGCAGGCAGCCTTTGGAGGAAGGCCTGGAATTAACTGTCTAAGCCTTCATTCACTGCACCTGGCAATCTTTCTCTCTACACAGTTGTCTTGGTTTCTCTCTATTGGAGAGGGAAAGTTTACCATGAATCTTTAAGAAAGAAGTTAATATATAGTATGTATATTTGTTTGTTTTCAAGAGTCTCACTATGTAGCTGTGGCTGTCCTGGAACTCACTATGTAGACCTCAAACTCACAGAGATCCATCTGCCTCTGCCTCCTGAGTGCTGGGATTAAAGGCGTGTCACCACTATGCCTGGCTGGAGAGATGGCTCAGTGGTTATAAGATGATACAATAAAAACTTTACAGTGTAGTATGTGTGTTCAGCAACTGGATAGATGTAAAGGACATTTCAAGGACTTGTCCAGGGCCATTCAACTGAAGTGACTGCTGCACATCGGTAACTGGGAGGCGCAGGATTGCAAAGGCTGAGGCAGAGGGAGTGCAGCTTTAGTTATCAGGAGTGGGAATGGGTGCACAAGTGTGCTCTGTGCTCTGGATCCTTTATCATTGCAGTGCTGACAGAGGGGGCTGGGATGATACTGCTGGCCCTGACAGGAGCAGCTAAGAGAAGAGTGGCTGGGAGGGGCGGTTCTGCTTTTGGTGATAAGCAAAGAGAAGGCGGGAGCCAGCGAGTCTGGGGACTGCTGCGTAGAGCTTAGTCACTCGGGGTCTATTTGCCAGGCCTCCCAGACCTTGTAGAGAGGTAAAAAGTAACCTAGTCTTCTCACAACCCTCCCATCGCCCTCCAGCAGCGTCCCAGAAAGTCCAGGAACCTCCAGGAGTGGGTTTAATGTCATCAAGTAACCCTTGATCCTGAAACATTATATTTCCAAGCAACATCAAAAGGCTCTTTTCTACTTTTTATTTTTTCTGAGTATGGGTCTGGGCAGGTGCATGCCTCAGCACTTGTCAGGAGGTAAGAGAACAAACCGTGGGAGGTATACAGTCTCTCCTATCACGGTTCTCAGGGACGAAATTCAGGTCATCAGTCCTGACAAAACATGTAAAGATGGGCTTGAGGTATAGTTTAGTAGTAGTGTGTATGTTTAAAACATTGGAGACCCTGGGAACAATCCTTAATACCACACATACATACAGAGATACGTACAGATACACACACACACACACACACACACACATATCACACAAACACACTAACAACACACACATATAGGCAAACATAGCACACACACAAACACCACACACACTCATGCACAGATACATATGTACACACATACACATAGGAACAAACATGAAAATCACAGGGTACAAATAATATCAAATAAACATGAGGGGAGGGGGAGGCCATTTGGCAGGAAAGTAAGAAATACCTGCATTTTAACAACGGAAAGGCAGGCAAGCAGGATCAGCATACTTAAATATCATCCCAGAGAACATCATCAGTACAAGGAATAAACTTATTTAATAATTTTGTTCTTCATTTGGTGGGTTTTGTTTATTTCTGTTATTGATGCTTTTCTTTTTTCTTCCTTTTTCCTTCCTTCCTTCCTTCCTTCCTTCCTTCCTTCCTTCCTTCCTTCCTTCTTTTCTTTCTGAGACTGGGTCTCAATGTATTAGCCTTGTCTGGCTAGGAAATTGAGATGTAGACAGGCTGTTCTAAAACACGTAGGGACGCTTCTGCCTCTGCATCCTGAGTGCTGGGATTCCAGGTATGCATGACCATGCCCAGGCGTTCATTTACTTTTTCAAGACTTGTTAAGGACCAAAGGGCTAATAAATGCATAGATAATACGTTTGAGTCTACAAATCCTCTGCAAAAACACAAGGAGAGGTCCCATCTCACTAAACAACTCTATGGAAACTCCTAAAAACCATGTGGCCAAGGTCAGGACATCCTAAAAGCTCGTCGGGACTTAAGCAGAATAAAGCCATCCAGTAGGAATCCACTGTCCCACTTAAGAGCTATACAGCTAGATTTCAAATAACTATTCAATACAGGATTATTCAAGTATAACTTCTTTATAATTCACTAAAGCTGGTCTGGGATTCACTACTAAGTCCAAGTTCCTGTTGAACTTGAGATCCTCCTTCCTTTGTGTACTTCTGTCTCCTTCAGACTCTCAGGAGCTAGGAATCCAAGCTCGTGGCACTATGTGGTAGACTCTTCAATTTAACCTTGCTGAAAGTGAAAGGCACTTCAATGAAGGAGAGGTTTGCTAAAAGGGTATTTATCAAACAAAGTCATACAATGCTTATGAGACCACATGATAAAATTGCACAAAAGAAACCCAATGACTGTTTACTGGCTGGAAAGAAGGAAAATGGTGTGAAAGGAGTTTGGGCCCTCAGATTCATACAGCGGTGGTGAGCAGAGCTGGACAGACCTTGCCTCTCCTCTTCTCTGCGCACAGGAGGAGCTTTAAGGGAAGTTTGTAATTGACTTTAGAGAAAGACTGAGATTACATCAATTTGGCCTTGCCCTTGGCCTGACTTTGTGTTTCTCCAGAGATTGCATGGACTTGCTTGGGCTGCCCTGAAGTACACTGCCCCAGAAAAATCCGCCTGTGTGGCCAGAAACCAGCTCTCAAGTAAGTTCCATTGAGCAATTCCTCCTTATAACAATTCCAGTTTCATCAGGAAGCATTTGGAAAGATTTAGACTCTAGGGGTGGGGCTCCTTTTTACTTCTCTTTTTTCTTTTTTTCTTTCTTCTTTTCTGGGGGGGTTGTTTTAAATTTTGTAGGTTTTTTTTTGTTTTTTGTTTTTTTTGTTTTTGTTTTTGTTTTTTGCTGTTTTGCTTTTTAAAAATGTCACCATTCCTGGCTTTCATGTACAGCTAAACTACAAAATGACCTCTTTCTCTCTCCCCTCCCCCTTCCTTCCCCCTTCTCTTCCTCTCTCTGCATCTTTTCTCTCTCCTTCCCTCTTCTTTTTCTCTCTCTTCCTCCTCTTTTCTATCCGGTCTCTCCCCATTCTCCCCCTTTCTCTGTATCTCTGCCTTTCTCTGTATCTCTGTCTCTGTCTGTCTGTCTGTCTGTCTGTCTGTCTGTCTGTCTGTCTGTCTGTCTGTCTCTCCTGCACCCATTGCTCTCTCTGTTAATTTGTCTTAAGGTCCCACTGATGTTCACCTTGGACTCCCCAGGAACCTGCTGAGGTCACACAAAAGAATTTCCTGCATGCCTTTCCTCTGACGGTCTTTCAGAAGAGGACAAGGTGCACATCCCAAATTAGTGGATGCTTATGGGCTGGAAAGCTTCTTCCCTGTGTGGTTCTGCTTTTAAGGAGTTCCTTTCACAGTTATAGGACAAGAAGGCAACATGAAGCAGGCTGCTCATCGTCAACCAGGTAAGAATTGGGATGTGGAGATCCCTTTGCAGCCAGACTAGGAAAACACTTTTAAAACTGTCCCCACAGGGCACCCATCAAGAGAGAGGAAAAAGAAGAGCCAGGAAGCCGAGAACTTTGGCTTGAATTCTACATTGCATACAAAATCCAGCTCAAATTGGAATAACACCTTAAATATAAAACAAAATATTATTTAAGAACCTTTAGAAATCAAAGCAGAAAAGAATATCTTTAGAATCTAGGACAGGGACAGAAATGTCACTCTTGACACCTAAAGCACAATTCACAAAAGCAGGAACCCGATGAACTGAACAAGAACAAAAATCTGAAACTTTTGCTTTACTAAAAAGGAAAAACAAAACAAAACAAAAACAAACAGAAAAAAAMCCCAAAACTACTTGCTGTACCAGAATATTTTTCAAATCGCCCATCCCATAAAAGACTATACATAAAATGTGTAACAAGTCCCCCAGATCCAACTGTAAAAGCCAGGAGATTCAATTAGAAAAATGGAAAAAAAGCATGTAGATGAATTTCACTGAAGATCCAGTAGTGGCAGTATACTCAGGAACAGCCACTCGTAAGTATACATAATGTTCATCAGGCATCAATTAAAACTGCAATGAACTCTTACTGCACACTCATTGAAATGGCTAAAGTAAGTGATGATGCTGTCAAATGCTAGTGACAGTTTGAACAGGATCACTCATACATGGCTAGTGGGAATGCCATGTGATAAAACCATTCATTCTGGAAAGACCAGTGGTTTAGTCTAAAGTGTTAATTTATTATTGACTCGACAATTGAGTATTTAACTTAGAGAAATGAAAACTTGTGTTCACACAAAATTTGCAGACTGGTGGCAATAAGAAGCTTTGTTTATAAACAGCCCAAATCAGGGCAGGGGTGGGAGGTGGGGAGGTGGGTGGGGGATGTTCTTCAATGGAAAAACAACTAAAAAGTGAACATCTGTCCATCCATGGAACAAAATCATTTAACACCAAGGAATAAATGATTGGTAACCAATACATGCAACAACTTGGATAGATCGCAAGTGAACCACAGAGAGGAAAATAAATCTAATTGCCAAAGGTTATGTGGTATATGATTTCATTTATATTGTAGTCTTGGATTGAGAAATTGAGACTAAGAATTCACTAAGTAGTTAAAAAGGTGTCAGGGAGAGTCAGAAATGAGCATAGTTACAGTCGGGTAGCACACAGTATCCATTTTATGAAGACACCCATCGATTTTATGAAGACACCCGTCGAGGTCAACTGGGATACTCGCCAAATAAATCCACTCACAAGATAGAAGTGCTTGTAACTAAATATCCACAATACACATACACGCACACACATGCAGGTGGCATCAGTGTCAGCTTCCTAGATGTGAAACATGTAAGGGGGAAGTGACTGAAGGAGGCAGGATTTCTCTCCTATCACACACATCTACAAGGCGATAGGCAGCTATGTCAACACAAAAAATTAGACAGTCCTGACCATGAATGCACTGTTTTCCTAATGGCTCATCCATCACATGACTGACTTCTTCCTTCCCCCATTTTGTTACTCTAGTCCTAAGAGCAGGAAATACTCTGCGACAGTAAATACTTCAATTCTTCCTTTCCGAAGTGCCCGGTTTGTGATTTATTATTCTGACTGGGGTGGGTCCTTTGGACACAGCCTATGTTGAATACTGACTCTGCAGCTGAATGAAGTGGATGAAACATTCTCTGAGTCTTATATTCCTTGTTTGTACAACGAAGATAAAATAACCAATGTCCAGGGCTTATATTGAAGTTGTACAGCTAAAGCACTCATGCACTATAAGTCATCAACCTATTGCTTTTATCCCATTAAAAGTCTAAAACACAACTTAATTTCTGGATAAATATATTGAACAAAAAAATAATCCTATGGTTTTAGTTCTAAGTCTTATATTTTAGTAAACAGGAAGTGCATTTTTACAAACATAGATTGAGGGTTGGGGATTGAACAAGGCTAATTCAGTCCCTAAGCATACCAATTAAGGAGCCCATAATGATCACTTGAAACCTAGGCTGCCTCTGAGGCCAACAGCATTATCGATCACTTAATTATGAGTAGTGGCAGCCAAACGGCTGCTTGAACCTGTGACAAGCCAAAGATGCAGACTCTAGTGACATCATCTCATCTAGTCCATCTACAAAACACATAATTCTTAGTAGTGGCTCTCCATAAAGATTTTACATTAGTGCTCAGCCAATTGAGTTCCTGACCAGCAGGAGCTAAGAACCTCGTGCTAAAACAAAAGTACAAGTATCCTGCAGGTCAGCACCAGCCTGCTATACCCTCTGAGAGGCTGGGATCCCAGAGAACCATCAAAAGAAGAAAAGGGGTCATTTACAAAGGACAAAGCGGAGGATAGAAACTTTTGTTGGTCACCAGCTCTATTGCCCAACAATTACACAGAACACAAAGGGCCAAGTAGTTCTCCAGGCCCAAGTCTTCTCCTTTGTTAGTGTTTTAAAGCACTGCACTGATATAATGTTGCAAAATAAATGCTTACCGAGCAAAATAACTCTGTTTCCGTTCCTTCTGTTCCTTCTTCTCTTCCTTAGTGTCCATAATACACAGCTAAAAGTGCATAGTATTTGGAAACGTCCTCTTTAATCAGTGAGTCATATTCCTGCAATTAAAAAAAATAAAGCAACTATCAGTTGAGACATTTATAATGGCTAATAAGATGCAGAATAAAGCAGAGTGACATGGTTCAAAACAAACGAAGGATAAACTTTAACCAGGAAACAGTCACATGAGTTAAGTACAAAATGCAAATGGGTTGGAGTCAGGCAAACCACAACACTACAATTAGAATGCTAAGCCACAAAGCAGACTAGGGAGGGGAAACCAAACCAGAATGCTGTCTTCATAATTAACAGTAATATCAAAACAAAAACTTCACTGACCAGAAGACCGGGCTAGTGCTAAGGATTCTGCTTTTACGAATTTATTTTTTAAAATACCATACTCACAAACTCTCTTTCCCCACAATTCAGTCTAAATAGTTCTCACGGGTAGTATGAAGATGGCTTACATGGGTATTTTATAGAAATATGCTTTGTTCAAAAGTAAAAATAACTTTGGCATTCTCCTTTAACTACTTGAGCAACTGTGGAAACGAAAGCCCAGAGGAAACTACTCTGAAAGGTACGCCTTCAGGCACTTGCTCAGCCTCTCTCTAGCCGGACACCCTCAACTACCCATGCTTTGGTGGCTTAAATCAATAACAAAAGCTTGTTTATGGAGCAGTCTTCCCTAAATACCACTTTCATCACGCTAGTCCTCTGCTCAAAATTCTCCAAGTCCACTTACTACCAGATTCAGCAAGTTCAGTTCCTGACAGTGCTCTGGCATTCACACAATATTGAGCATGTTCAAGGCTCAAATTTAAATATAAAGCAAAGCACATTTATAAAACAAACTGGCCTCTGTCTTCATTTTAATTCAGTACAGTTCCTTACTCAGCATACATTATAGGAAAGGCACTATTATTTTGTGGTTCAAACTAAATGAGGCATTAAATTTGCTCTAATGGGATCCACTGTCTTATGTGAGGCAGACACAGAACTATAATATTATGAGAATCTACTGTTTCAGAGGGGACATGGGTGCCACAGGAGACTACAGAAAGAACACTCAAAATTAGCATTCCAAGATGCACATAGCTCAAAATGTGTCCGGTTGGACATGATAAAAACGCAACTTTTGTCAAGTAAAAGCCTTAATGTTTTAAAATTAGATTTAATTACATGTGTGTGTCTCTGTTTTAATACATGCCCGTAAGTGCAGATACTGGCAGAGGCCACAGGCCTCAGATCCCCTGGAGCTGGAATTAGAGGCAGTTCTGAGCTGCCTTCTGTGAACGCTGGGAATCAAACTCAATTTTCTTCAAGAATAGCATATGTTCTTAACTGCCGAGCCATCATCTGAGACCCACCCTCCCCAAAGCAGTCAACATTAAAAAACAAACAAACCACTCAGCCTTACTAAGCCATCTGACACCTTCATTTCACACACTAAGGATGTGGGTGCTACTGTGGCTTCCCAAGACAGCTACAGGGAAGTGGTTTTGCTTGAACCCAAACAAGAGAACAGAAGAGCTGCCTGCTGCCCAGGGCCACTGCAGTGTGGGGCTGAAGAGAAAAGCCTGGGATAAAGGATACAAGTCATGGAAGAAAGATCTTGTTCGTCATGCTAAAGACCTACCATCACCCTGCATTTCCCACTCTTTGAATCTGTTGCTAGCCAGCTCTAAGTAACCCCAAGAACTGTATTTGCAGCACCTATGCCATGAGCAAATACTCCATGGCTATTCATGAGAACACCGACTTTCTCATCGCTGATATGAATGAAAGGAAGTCATAGGAATGATTCTTTCTCCGGTCAGTGTGGCAGAATCACGATCTGACGGTGACCTCAAACAATGAAGACAGTAGAGTGGTCAGAACTTAGGGTTAACTTTGGTTAAAAAGAACAAGGCTGAAAACCAGGGGACAGCACTTGGTACAGAAAGGGGAATGAATGTGAGGAACACTTAAGAGGTGAGCAAGTTGAGATTTGGTGGTCTATTCAATATAGATAGTTCAGGAGAGGGAGGAATGAAGGCTGCCATGTTTCTTCTTCCGGGACCAGGTGGACTGTGACAATAGAGCTACCATTCTGTGTACAGGAAGAGGACACCCTGTGTGTGTGTTGGGGGGGTGTATGAGGAGATTCATGCACGGCCTGTGGATGGTCAACTAGAGACATTTTCTAGTCTTTTGGTGCACTTGGTTAGGAGAGTAAAGAGGGAACGAAGAAGAAATTTGCAGCATTTGGTTGTAATTAAAGGCAAAACGAATAAAAGAAAAGAAAAATACCTAATACTATGAGATTACCCTGGATGCTTGGCACAATCTGTTACATCAAAAAAAAAAAACAAAAACAGAAAATTAATCCCGTGGGGAAAACAAACAGGAGCAAACTGCCAATGGATCATAGCAACTCTGAGCTGTCAAAAACAAAAAACAAAACAAAACAAAAAAAAACCTTCAGGATCTAGCACATTAACGGTAATATAACAAAGCATACAGGATAGTTAAGACTAATAGATAAAGAGAGATAAGGGACCCCAAGATGGAGGAATATGCAATCAGGAGGATAGGAGTGGGAAAGGAACCAATCTTGCTATCATCTACCATGTCATTTATGACAGGCTATTATCTTCATTGTCAATCCTCAGAACCACTTCACTCAGAAATCCTGTCTTTAAGTGGGTTGGGGATGTGGGGATGGGGATATGAGATATCAACTAATTTCCCTCACTCAAGAGAATGAAACAGGGATTTAGATCCAGTTTTGTATTCTCCGTTGTCTTGTAATAAACTTTAGAGTCAAAAGTAATGGGAGATGAGCCCAAAAAATGTAACATAGGATACAATGGCTAATGTTTCAAGCAAACACCATGCAGGCAAGACAAGTGTAGCTGGCCTTATCAGCTAGAACGGAGTCCAAGGAGCAGTGGAGGCCAAACTATGGCGAGCTACGGTACTTTATGTTCATCCAAGAATCTGGGTGATATAACAAAAAGGAGAAAGGCAAGAGCGAACCTCCAGCTCTAGTTAGCTCTATCCCACACTATGGTTTGAATCTGGGCTCTTTCTCAACTCTACCCTTTTCTTCCTACCTTTCCTGGGCTTGTTTCTCCAGACAAGCACAAGCCTTTCTTGTGTGCCCTTTTCTCTCCTCTTCAGGAATGCAAGTCACCTGCTATCTTCCACCTCAGGGCATTGCATCATTTGTGTGACACACCTCTTCCCTTAGCTTCCAGAGTCCAAACCATAAGCTGCTCTCAGGCCAAACACCACCTTGGCTGCCTTTGACTTTCCTAAGTATATGGTACTCCAATTAGTACCAATTTCAGACAAAAGTTATTTAAGCAAGAGGTCACATTAATCCAGAATTGGTGTGAAGAGCTCAACACAGGGTAAACTTTAAATGTGTTTGGTATATATAAATATTACAAACAATATATAACAAATATTATATATATATATATATATATATATATATAAAATAAAAATTTTGATGGTGATGTAGACTCCTTCCAGCTTCCTTCAGAGTATTGAATTGATTTAAAATCCTCAGCTCTCCATCCTACCTGGGCCATATGGCCTATTTTAAAGTTCTCTTCCACAAAGCACCAATATGTTATGATCTGTTTATTAGATTTCTTCTCATGAATAAATATGAAGCCATGGCAATCTAGTTGGAAAATTTTTATATTAAAGGCTGAGCCAAACGCCAATATTTCGATTCCAGAAGAAAAATGTTGATAAAAAATTGGCAAGGGAGGGAGACAAGGAAACAATCCCAGAACCAACATCTGGTGCTATTGTTCTGGTTACAACTAATTAAGCCCAAGCCCTAACCCTTCCCCACGCCCAATATTCTGTTAGATAAATTAAAATATGCTAATTCTGTTTGTTTTTTTTTTCAGTCTTTGAATTTTAAAATGATTCTTAAAACAAGACAGAAATACTCATTTCATCTGGAAACACAGCAGCAGATAGAACAGGAAGAGGTCCACACTGGATGCTAGGAAGGCACTTCGGGGAACACCACATAACAGCCTTCTGCAGCCTTCACACTCCAGCGAGCCAGCGAGGAAGCAGAACCCCTAACTCAGTCTCTAATAGGAGCGGCATTTTCCGGGTAAGTGCTTCTAATGGGCTTCCTAAAAGCCCTTCATTCATTTAATGTTGACTTTCCTCATATCAATACACTCAGGACGAGAGTCTCCTGCAATTACGGTCTATTGCAGACCTAGAAATGTTTTCTGAGGGAGCGCAAGATAAATCATTCATCTAAACGTTTCTTTCTTTCTTTCTTTTTTTCAATTTTAAACCAGAATGGCCAATATCAACCTAAATTCAGATCATTTTTCAAAAATCCAGAAACTCCTCCTCTTCTTAAAGCTACAACCCAGATAAGGTTTTTTTTGTTTGTTTGTTTTTGTTTGTTTTGTTTTTGAATTCTGAGTATAGTATCCTCAGTGTGAGACTGTAGTATCACCAACATATTCAAGGGCAGAGCTAGTGGAGACTCCCTGTTGTATCAAGTTAATGTGGGCTGCACTGTGCTGCAAGGCTTCTGGGCCCACATCTGACACGCTGTAGTCCTCGAGCAGGCAGCTATAACCAGGCAGGCAGTCCTCGAAGCCCATTGATTGTTTCCCCAAGGACATGGTTCCTGATACACAGCTGAAATAAAGTCAAGCACACACGCTGGGGCTTAGTGACACCCAATCTGGCCCCAGCAGAAGAGACACTTTCTTCCAGAAAATTACACATAACAAAAATGACAGGTGTTCCTTCTCTCTCACAGCCACATTCAAACCACGGAAGGCTATTCAAAATTCACCATTAACCTGGGTCAGAAATTTGAATGTTTTTCTTAACAAAAAGAAAAAGATGGGAAGAAAGACGCAGAACCAAATCCAAATCTGTGCCACAAACCTTCGACAGAGCCAAGAGACAATGCCCAAATAAACAAACATGTAATGGCATACAAAGAGCAATAGCCACAAAGCAGAGATGAGATGGCCAGAAAGAACCAAAGGTTACGCCTGAGGCAGATTGATAAACAAGGAAAGGTTAAGAATCTGTCGGGCGTTGTCCCTAGGGAAATGCACGTAAGTGCATGAACTACAAGGTAAGTGGGGGGATCAATTCTTGTTCACTTTCTCTTCCTCAGAAACATGAATTAAACAAGAGAGTTTTAGTGTATACTTACTGAATAGAGAGGAAATCCCACCCCAACCACTACATACTATAAATGAACATCTACCTCTAATCGGAACTGGTTATTTTACAAGTTCTAAGAAGGGGAAATTCATACAAGATCTCTCCAAGACAAAAACCAGGAATCAGGAGTGATCAAGTATGTAAGAAATGCTATGAACCTGGAGATGGGAAAGAGTATAATTTCAACTTAAGTTAGAAAGAGGATTATATAAACTATGCACTAGTGGACATTGCAAAGATCTCAAGGACATTGTAAGAGATGATTCCCAAATAGGAACCAGGGACCCCTGAGATTCAGCATGTTCTCAGAAAGCCACTCACTCAGCAGAACCAGAGTGGATTCCTGTGGAAACATCTACTGTGGACCAAACACCCTATAGTAGGTGTGCAGAGGGAAGGCAGCCCCCCTTCAGCAGCCTGGAAGCTCAGGAAGGGCTGGAGGCAGTGGCTCATCAAGCATTAAAGATGAAAAATGCATGTTCTGGTATTGGCAGATACAGAGGCGTGCAGAGCACAGAGGGAGCCAATGGCTGCCAGGAAGAAGAAGGGTGTCAAGAACCGTCATAGGTGATGTCAGTGCTGGGTGGAGCACTGACATGAAGGAGGAGCAGGAGTCAGCAGGGGAATGCACAGGAAGTTGGATGGAACAGGATGCAGAAGTGGACGTCTGGGAACAAGCAGGGCTTGCAGAACCCCTAGCTGTCTGCTATGGCTGGAGTACAATGTTAGGAGGTGGTGGTTAGGGATATTAGTATAGCCAACTGCATTGACCTCATTTTCCTATGATTAATGAAAACCCTATCTTAGAGAAATTGGGGATACAAGTAGAATACTTCAACACAATAAAGACTGTTTGCAGAAAGCCCATGTTATCAACTTAAAATGGAGATAAACTCAAAGTATTTCCACTAAAATCAGAAACATGATAAGGTTTTCTTTCCACTCTCTCCATAACTATTCAATATGGAACCTGCAGTCATAGATAGAAATATAAGACAGCTGATAAAGATCAAGAGGTTATAAATAGGAAGGGGAAAAGTGAAAGCATATTTATTTGTAGATGATATGATAGCAACCCCATTTATAAGTGACCCCAAAAATTGTGATGATATTTATAAGTGATCCCAAATATTCGACTAGAAAACTTCTACAGCTGATAAACACTTTCAGAAAAGTAGCAAGATACAAAGACAGACAGAGAAAGAAATTAGGGAAACAACACATTTCACAATAGCCTCAAATAATATAAAATATCTTAGAGTGACTCTAACCAAGTAAATGAAAAGACTTTTACAATAACAATTTCAAGTCACTGAGAAAAGAAATTGAAGATATCACAAGATGGAAAGATTTTCCATGATCATGTACAAATAGGATTAATATAGTAAAAATGGCCATTCTATCAAAAGCAGTCTGTAGCTTGTATGCAATTCCCATCAAAATTCAACACAATTGTCCACAGAACCTGGGAAGGCAATTTTCAGGTTCAGTTGTAAACACACACACACACACACACACACACACACACACACACCATTAGAATAGATAACACATTGCTGGAAGACAAAGAAAAGATGGAGGTATCACCATCCCTGACCTCAAATTGTACTACAAGCTATAATAAATAATAATAATAATAATAATAATAATAATAATAATATATAATAATAATAATACAAGGATGATATTGTCACAAAACAGACACATAGTTCAATAGAATCAAACTGAATACCCAGATATAAGTACATAACCTATGGATATCTTATTTTTGATAAAGAAGCCAGAAATACACACTAGAAAATATATGTATTAAAATAGAAAATAGATGAATGTAAATAAATCCATACTTACCATTCTGCAAAAAAGCTAAACTCCAAATGGATCAAAGACCTCAACATAAGGCCAAATACACTGAATCTGATAGAAGAAAAAGTCTTGAACAAGTTGGCACAAAAAAGACATGTTGAAGAGAACACCAATAATATACTAAGTACTAAGAAAAACAGTTAATAAATGAGACCTCATGAAACAGAAAAACTTCTGTAAGGCAAAGAACACTGTCATTTGACCAAAGCAGCAGATTACAAAATGGAAAAATATTTTACCAACTGTAGATCTGACAGAGTGCTAATATCTAAAATATATAAAGAACCCAGAAAACTGAACATTGAGAAAAAATAACCCAATTAAAATGAGGTAGAGATGTGAACAGATATTTCTCAAGAGAAAAATGCAAATAGCTGAGAAACACTTTTAGATTGTTCAAAGTCTTTTGTCATGAAGAAAATGCAAATTAAAACCACTTTGAGATTTCATCTTACACCAACCAAAGTGGCCCATATCAATAAAAGAAGTGACGGCTCATGCTGGAGAGGATGTGGAGGAAGAGAAACACTCACTCACCCATTGTTGGAGTGCAAACTTATATAGCCATTATGGAAATCAGTGTGGTGGTTCCTCAGAAAGATGAACCTCAAGATTCAGTATATACATATACACATACACACACACATACATATACATATATGTACATATATATGGTTGATCCTAACCCTAATCCTAACCATATATATACACATACACATACACATACACACACATATACACATATACATATATATCCCTCTTGAGCATACACCCAAAAGACATTTCATCTAACTATAGGAAAACTTGTTCTACCATGTTCAATTTTACTGTATTCATAATAGCCAGAAATCGTAATCGACCTAGAAGTCAATAAGTAGATGAATAAATAAAGAAAATGTGGTACATTTATACATTGGGTATTAAAAAATCAAATCATTAAATTTGCAGGCAAATGGGAAGAATGAGAAACAATATCCCGAGTGAGGTAACAAAGACAAAGATGGCTTGTATTCTGTAGAGAGACTCACTTGTGCAATGTATGGAAGCATCACCTGTCAGTAATGAATCTGAGTCGCATGAATCTGAAGGCGGGGTAAGCGTCCATATAGCACTCAGAATAAATGGGATGATTGAGTTGTGAGCTAGCAGAAATGAGTCAAAGCTATTATTGGCCTAGGCATTTATTCATATGTAAGAAGTCTTAGAGTCATTACTCTGGGCACTTGGGTGCAGGTGGAAAAGTCTGTGGTTACAGTATTCTCTTTGTGTGGATGTTAACTGTTAAGTCATTGAGAAGCAAGTTGCAATCCATATAACATCAGAGGTAGAAAGTACGAGACTAGGAGGGAGGGAGAGAACTCCATAAGAAGGAGAAATAGAATAGTTATGGATGGGGGGGGGGTTAGCATATTGGAATGAATGGACCAAACAGGGAGGGAAGAGGGAGGAAGGGAGAGAATGCAGGGAGAAAGAGATAAAAATTAGGGTATTCTGATAAGCCATATGAAAACCTAATAAAGTAGAAGATTCATTAAATGTATATATATATATATATATATATATATATATATATATATATATATATATATATATATATATATATATATATATATGAAAAGAATCTAAATAAAATTGCCCCATAAATAAGTAGAAAGACCCCAAATTGGCTATTAAATAAAGCTTCCAGTACTGGAAGTAGGTTACAGCTAATCAAGTTTTTGTACAAAGTGCTCCCATGGGAACCCCCCCAAACAACCAGGTGACTCTCTTGGGTAGGCAAATTAAGACAGAAAAGCCCTAGAGCTGAAGACGACCAGACAAGTTACCAAACGTGAAGAAGTCAAGCTAGTGCCGACACACCTATTGATCAGTATTTAGGGCAATAGAAGGTAATCAACACACTACTAAAGGAGAAAACTAAAGACCAACAAGTCCTTTGTTATAAAAGAATGACCTGGCAACAAGACAGGCTGGTGTCATAGTGGCACATAGAGCTTGTGGGAGTAACCAATCAATTCCTGATTTGAGTTAAGGTCCACTCCACAAGATGGAACCCATTCCCAGCGCTGCTTTGGCGACAGAGAACCGGAGCCTATATAGACCATGGTCCTAGAGAAAAACCAAATGCTTCTGTTCTGCTGAAGGAGCACAGCAATAAAATGAGTAATAAAAACATTCTGTAAAACTCATGTCTTGATCAACCATCATCAGAGAAGCTTCCTCCCGCAGCAGATGGGAAAAAACACAAAGACCCACAGCCAGACAGCATGCAGAGTGAGACACCATGGAACATTGAGTCCTAAAAGGGATGTCTTCATCAAATCTCTCCCCTCAGGGATCAGGGAACCCTGTGCAAGAAGAGGCAGAAAGAGTATGAGAGCCAATGAGATGGGAGGATAGCGAAAGAAATCAAGACCTTCTGGGCACAACAGGGTTGGACCACATAGAAACTCACAGAGATTGTGGCAGCATGCACATGGCCTGCAGGGGTCTGTATCAAATGGGGTCCTAGACTAAAAGGAGAAGTGGACACAAGCCTCCATCCCTAATCCAGAAGCTACCTTCAATTGAGATCCACTTGCAAACGAAAAAGTATTTTTTTTTCCTCCAAGGAAGTCTCACTGGGGAAACAAACTACTCTTAAGGGTAGGCCCTATGCTCAGCAGGAGATTGCCAATGGGCAAAATTAGATCAACTGTCTTTGGAGGCTCTTTGTCTCCTAATGTTAAATTGAGGTGGGTTTTGTTTGTTTGTTTGGGTTACGTTTTCGGTTTGTACAGAATTCCCGAGTATGCAAACATGTCTGTCTCTACATCTGTTGGCATTTCTGGTGCTTTTTCTTGGGTTATCTTGTGAAGGGGGGAAGAGGATGAGGAGGAAGAGGAAGAGGAGGAAGAAGTCAGGCCACATGAATATGCATATTTCCAGAAGGTCTTTGAGGTGGGATGCTTCCTTAAACAGTTGTTTGTTCACGGGTGTTTGTTTGGAGCGTTGTGCACGCTGCATATGGCTTCTTTCTCTATGAAAATACTGTCAGCATATTCTCCAGGAAGCAGCAGAGTACACACAGCCTGCCTTGTTCGCCTCGGGTAATGATGAGAGGTGTTGCCTGCAGGCTGCTCAGCTTTGCTCTGGATGGCAACATGTAAGCTGGGGTCAGCTGAGCACGTGGCTCCATGAAACAATGCCTAACTCAGAGCATCTATAGCTGAGGCAGGAGGATGGCTTCCTTTTGAAGCCCAGGGTAGGATAAAGAGTGTGTTCTATGTCTGCCTAGGCTGAAACAAGGAAGAAGATCCTGTCCCAAGCAAGCAAGCAAGCAAGCATGTCCAACAAGCAGTTAGCCGTAAGAGAGTAAGAACAGTTTGAAATAAGCACAGTTTGAAACTGAACCAGCATAATATAGTATTCTGGTGTTTGGGGTTTTTTTTGGGGGGGGGGGCAAATTTAGCTATATTTTTCCGAAAATCTGGATCAAGAAACAAGCATTTAGTGAATACTTTTCTTTAAAGGTTTATTTCATGCAAAGTCACTCCATAGAACGTTCTCTATAGAATCCTGTATAAAATTATCTGCGGTAGACTGGATTATTCTGTTACGTGCCTCCCACCCCAATCCCACCATGCTTGTCATGCTTTTCACACTAGTACAGAGCTCTGTCTTCCTTCCTTCCTTCCTTCCTTCCTTCCTTCCTTCCTTCCTTCCTTCCTTCCTTCCTCCCTTTCCTCCCTCCCTCCCTCCCTCCCTCCTTCCCTCCCTTCCTCCCTCCCTTCCTTCCTGTTGTTTTGATAAGATATTCTGACACAAGAAACTTAAGGGAGAAGCAGTGTGTTTGGGCTAACAGTTTGGGTTATGGTCCACTTCTGAGAAGTCAGGAGGCGTCTGACCATACTGCATCCACGGTCATGAGCGGAGACTGTTCCTTCTTTTCATTCAGTCCAGTGCCCGGTGCTTAAAATACGTTCAGGGTGTGCCCTCCTAATTCAATTAACCCACCGGCCAACCTAATCCCCCATTGAGACTTCCTTCCCAGACAGTGGTAGATTTTGCCACACTGACAACCAACATTAACCAGCACACAAAAGGGTACTTCCTGATACCCACTACATTTATCACATGATGTCTGACGGGCAGAATAGACTGTGAGCACTAATAAAGTTATTATTCTTATTCTGACCCAGAGCACCAAGTCTGGTGAGTCATTGCTCTCTACCTCATGAACCGGCTTTGGGTGGCTGATGTTCCTTTATCAGCTTTAGGACGTGTAGAACAGACCTGTCCCTCAGCACTGCCAAACTCAGCAGAGATCAGCCAAACCGCAGTCAATCTGCAGCCTGATCATTGTGAAGTAAATACTTGTGAATCTAAAGCCATTGAGGTTTGGAAGCTGTTGTGAGGCAGTTTCAAAACCCAAAGCCCAGTTTGCCTTCCAGTAACATCCTGACCCACATAGGGCCATCCCTGAGATATTAGAACCCACAAAGGGAAGTAGACAAATGACAAAACATCCAAGGGCCATTCTTTTCCTCCAGTTGTCCCACACCCAATTTACATGGCTATTGAATATTCACTGGGAAGACATCAGTTGACACCTTGTGTAGTCTTGGGATATTTGTCCAAAGACTTATATATTCCTCAATGTTATAGTTGAATAGAATCACCACAAAACCACGGATTGAACTCACAATCTTCAGTCCTTCATGGGTGGGGGCGAGGTATTTGGAAAGTAGGTCACTAAAAACGCAATTAGTTAAGATTAGGTCACTCTTCAGTGTGTGGAGCCCTGACTAATACAATGGCTTCTTTATAAATAGCCATGCATTAAAACACAGGGAGAGAATGACAGGGCCCGAGCTTAGAGCGATATGGCTACAAGCTAAGGAAGGGCAAGTGGTCAGAAGTAGAAGCAGCAAAGAGGGATTTCTTTGCAGGTGTCAGAGGGGATGTGTCATTGCTGATAGGCAGATTGGAGGACATATGCTTTCAGAACTGTAAGTAAATATATTTTTATGTATTAGATATTGTATTTTATGTATACTCAGTACTTTGCCTCTATGTATGCATGTGTACCATGCTCTCTGTGTTCTCAAAGGCCAGAAGAGGCTGTCAGATCTTCTAAAATTAGAGTTACAGGTTTGAGCCTCAATCTGGGTATTGGGATTTTTGACTTGGGTTCTCCGCAAAAGCAACAAGTGCTCTTAACCACTGAGTCACCTCTCCAGCCTCTATGTTTGATGTTTTAAGCCACCCTACTTATAGTACATTGTCATTACAAACCTAACATGAAAATATGCTGATTTTAAATGACTTTTCTATATCTTCACTACTCCAAAGTGATAATGTAGTAATAATTATCACTATTCCAAAGGCGCGATATTGTAAAACTTTACTTTCCCCTCAGGACCACACTATGCTGCTGTCTCTCATCATTTAAGGGAAATGTAAGAATCCCATTTAAGGAACTGGCAAATAGTCTACTGAGAAATAATAGACATTCGTCCAGTTAACACCAGTAATCGGGAGATAAGTGCATAAAACCTCACCTGCTTATCAAGAAACTATTTCGGCATTAAGAGTTTAATGTAGTCTTAGAATAGGTGACTATGTATTATGCCCTGTGTATGATGTGTATATCAAACCTTAACAATTTTCAATGAACAAAATCACACTGCCAGTTTCCTAGGGCACCCTTGAATGACATGGCATTTTCTACTTCCTTCTTCTATACACTTTTCAACAGTGAATCCCAAAAAGGCATGGAGTGTTTCCACGCTGTGCAGTTTAAGACAGGCTTACACACTGGGGTGGTATGCATGATAATGGCCCCCATAGGTTCATATATTTTGAAGACTTGGTCCCACTTGATCAAACCATTTGGGAAGGATTAGGGGTGGGGCCCCCGTGGAGGAGGCGTGTCACTGGAGGTAGGCTTTGAGGTTTCAAAAGTAAACACAATTTCCACTTAGTTCTCTCTGCCTCATGCCTGTGGATCAGGTTGCAAGCTCTGAGTTGCTGCTCCAGCACCATGACTGCTGCCCTGCTACCTACCATGATGATAATAAGCCCCAACAAACTCTTCATAAATTGTTTTGGTCGTGGTGTCTCTTCGCAGCAATGGAAAACTAAGACACACAGGAACATGCCCCACAAACTCCTAGCTGGGACTGGACACAGAATTTAAAAATTTTTTATTTACCTGGTGTTGTGGTTGGTGAAGGTGTGTATATGTGAGACAGGCCTGTGAGGCCAGTATTCAGTGTTGGGTCACTTGGAACTGTAGTTACACGTGGTCGTGAGAAGCCTGACATGGCTACTAGGAACCCAACCTAGGTTTTCTGTAAGAACAGTAAGCACTCTTAACCACTGAGCCATCTCTCCAGCCTCAAATTGATTCTAACTTATTGTTAAACAACAGAAACCAACCATAGGTAATAGAACAGTAGTGCCTGTCACTATTCAGATCTGCACTGAAGCATATCCCACATCTGAAGTATCTGAGTTTAAAATCCTGTTTTCATCAAATGGCAATGACAACAAAACACATGTCTTGGTCATTATATACCCCTTATATGATATATAAAGCAGAAATCAAAGATGATATAGCCATTCTAAATTTCTCTTCTCACAGCTGATGAGGTGTGTGAGTCCCATTTTAGAACCACTGGTCAAGAGCAGTTATATAAAACACTTTGTAGGGTTTTCATCCTTTCCAGAAAATGTGAGATCTACAAACTTTTAATAAATGTATAAACCTTAAATACATCCTCTGAAAGGTTCATGAAACTACATCAAACAAGCAATGTTTTATGAATAGCAACCAGGATTCATTAGTAATTACTGGACCCCTATTGTAACTACACTGCCAACTATGCCATCCTCTGCAAGTGAACAGTTCAAGTTTTAGATCTGTGGAGGGAAAATCTAGATCAGATTTTCAAGCCAATAACCTAAGACTAAGAGAACCAAAAGATGTAATATTCTAATCTTGAAAATAAGAAGCTCCCAAGAAGAAGGAAGGAAAGGACTGTGGTCCTGAAAAGACTTGATCCAGTATTGTAGGAGAGTACCAGAACAGAGAAATGGGAGAGAGGAGATTGGGGAATGGGCAGAGGGAAGAGGACTTATGGGACATATGGTGAGGGGGGAACTGGGAAAGGGGAAAGCATTCGGAATGTAAACAAAGAATATAGAAAATGAAAAAAAATGAAGGTACAAGTTGAAAACAGAAAAAAAAAAGAAAATAAGAAGCATGTATAAAGTGGATGAATGAACCCAAAACTCATCAGTCACTCCTGAAAACATCAGACACAGAGCAGAGTAGCATCCTATCTATGGTCTTGTGCTTTGTGTGTATTTTAGTAATGCTGTGCTAAAACAAACCTGAAGGCCTCAAAGTAATGAAGGGTGTGGTCCCTGGGAGCTTACTGTAAGAACAAGTAGGCAATAAAGTGGTCCAGCATTCAGAATGGGTGCACTTAGAATGGGTGGCCTAGATAGTGAAATATCAGCACAAAAATCTTTTCACTTGTTTTATTTTTCCGGAGAGGTTAGTCATTGAGCTCGCTAGTAGAACAGTTGAAACTTTGTGTTCCAGACAGACTGACACATGCATGAATGCACAGACACACACACACACACACACACACACACACACACACACGCACGCACGCACGCACGCACGCACGCACGCACACACAAACACAACATTGGGACAGGTCTATACACAAAGCAAGTTAAGTACAAGAAAATCACAGCAGATTGTATGTGGGTGAAGATCCTGAGGAAGTGAAATTACAGTAGCTTTGAAAAGACGGGGAAACGAAAACATGTCCAGCTGAATATACAATCTGCAAGGATGAGAGGCAAGAATACAGAAATTCTCTGACACATGTTTTGCAGTATTTGATAATCATTGCAAAACACGAACAAGTAAAATGTGGGAAAAATATAAATCATGCTCTCATCAAATAGAAAAAAGCCGCTTTAATATTTTATCCTGTTTTGGGCCTTTTTTCTATGCTGCTATACCATAAAATCAAATTAGGGTCTCTTCTCTTGATACCTCTACTATCCCTACCCATGCCTCCCAGAGAAACTGGGCTCACCGCTGAACACACAATCTGATAATTACAATGACCATATCACACAGGGTTAAATATTATTTAAAAGCTCTATTTTGATGACTAAGTATATATGCACTGTCATTTTTTTAAAAATGGTTTCAATGTTAGATTTCTCTCTGATTTTCATATGACAACAGCTAACAGAACTGCTTGCCTTGCACCAGACCGCCTTTCCAGGACTTTATATAAAGATCTAATGTTCTAAGTGATGTAGGAGGCTAGATACTATTATTATCTGCATTTGACAGATAATTGAGAAACCTGCCTCAGTTCACACAGCAGTAACAAACGATAGGATGGTCTTTACATCGCTTGCCGTAGCGTCCACTCTGCCCCCATCTAGCTTGCCACTGGCCTCCTCATCACCATCCTGTGCCCTCACAAGAAAACCATTGGGCCTGAGAAATTCTAAGACTAAACCGTCTTCCACCTAACAGAAGAAGCAATACACCCTCTAGCCTTCTGTGTGATATGAAACAGGTTTCTTTTGTCAGCACTGTTTCTGACTTTTGTAATCTGATTACAATAAACTCAATTCTTTGATGCAATAAAGTCAATGCTTGCTCACATCTTAGCTATTTTAAAATTCCTATTTGTGAATTGTTCATTTTTCTAATCTCTCTCTCTTTATATATAAAACTATATATATATATATATATATATATATATATACATATATATATGTTAAGACATATTCAATTGAGATTTGCAATGTGACTCAAAACATCAAAGTATGTTGCTAGCTATGTTTCAATAGGACTTAATAGATGGGTTCTCCTTGGAGAATTTGTCACAGCTCAGATAGAAATCCCTAAGAAGACAGAATTGAGCAGGCTCTCCCAACAGATAAGAGTAATAGTCTGAATTATGGTTTCCACTATGAAGTAGAGGATACATCCATTCAGGCTCAAGAGAATTCGTCTCTGGTACTTGGAGCATTCTTGGCACATTCCATCAACTTGTTTGCAAAAACAAATCTGTAAACCCAATGTTTGCAAAATGAGGGCAGAATTACAGAGGTTAACAAGGAGACCTGAAGTGAGCACAAACTACAGAATTCTGAATTCTTCCTGTGCCACCCAGCACGAGATTTGCTTGTGATAATAATTTACCAGCCAGAAATTTCACACAAACAGGGCTAAACACTGTCAAAGATTGTTAATAAGTCATGAAATCCATCACCCCATTCAAGGCATTTGGTAATAAACCGAGTGCCTGGCATACCCTCTAGGTTAGAATTTAAAATGTGTCACTAACGTGTTATTCTTTATGATGGCATTTTTTTTCTGGGTGGTACATGTCATCTATTGAACACGTTCAACTTCCAAAGGGTCTCTTTCTTCTTAGAGCCCTAAATTTCATGACACTCTCTTTGGAACATTAGCTCCTTTTATTATTTTTTATTTTTTCTCACTTTTTAAAATCTATTTGGAACACTAAACATGATAGAAGTAGAAAAAAAAATCTCTTGGGAAGTCCTCTATGAAAGGAAATTGTGACAGGTTCCTGATTAGACAGAAACTGGTCCATCTCCAAGGTAGAATAAGTAGTGTAACTGTGGCTTCATAGAATGGGCAGTGTTCCTTGTTTCATTTTGTGGAGTAGTTTGAAGAGTATTGGTATTAGGTCTTCTTTGAAGGTCTGATAGAATTATACACTAAACCCATCAGGCCCTGAGCTTTTTTGGTTGGGAGATTTTAATGACTGCTTCTATTTCTTTAGGGGTGGTGGGACTGTTTAGATGGTCTATCTGATCCTGATTTAACTTAGGCATTTAGTATCTGTCTAGAAAATTGTCCATTTCATCCAGAATTTCCAGTTTTGTTGAATATAGGCTTTGTAGTAGGATCTGATGGTTTTTTTGAATTTCCTGGCCCTGAACTCAGAAATCCATCTTTTTCTGCCTCCCAAGTGCTGGGAATAAAGGCATGCACCATCACTGCCCGGCTAGTCTATGTCTTTTTACTGGGGGTATTGAGTCCATTGACGTTAAGAGATATTACGGAAAACTGATTGTTGCTTCCTGTTATTTTTGATGTTATGTTTATGTTTGTGTAGCTATCATCTTTTATGTTTGTTAAAAGATTACATTCTTGTGTTTTCTAAGGTCTGATTTCTCTCCTTGTGTTGAAGTTTTCCATATATTATCCATTGTAGTGCTGGATTTGTGGGAAGATATTGTGTAAATCCATGTCATGGAATATCTTGGTTTCTCCATCTTTGGTAATTGAGTTGAGTATAGTAGCCTGGGCTGGCATTTGTACCTCTTAGGGTCTGTGTGACATTTGCCCAGGATATTCTAGCTTTCATAGTCTCCGGCAAGAACTTGGTATAATTCTGATAGGTCTGCTTTATATGTTATTTGACCTTTTTCCCTTACTTCTTTTAATATTCTTTGTTTTGTGCATTTAGTGTTTTGACTATTACGTGATGGGAGAAATTTCTTTTCTGGTCCATTCTATTTGGAGTTCTGTAGGCCTCTTGTATGTTTATGCATATCTCTTTCTTTAGGTTAGGGAAGTTGTCTGCTACAATTTTGTTGAAGATATTTACTGGAGCTTTTAGTTGAGAATCTTCACTCTCTATTATTCTTAAGTTTGGTCTTCTCATTGTATCCTGGAATTCCTGGATGTTTTTGGGTGAAGAGCTTTTTGTATTTTGCATTTTCTCTGACTTTTGTGTCAATGTTTTCTATGGTGTCTTCTGCACCTGAGATTCTCTCTTCTACCTCTTGTATTCTGTTGGTGATGCTTGCATCTATGACTCCTCATCTCTTTCCTAGATTTTCTACCTCCAGGGTTGCATCGCTTTGTGATTTCTTTATTGTTTTTATTTCCATTTTTAGATCCTGGATGATTTTGTTCAATTCCTTCACCTGTTTGTGTTTTCCTGTGATTCTTTAAGGGATTTTTGTGTTTCTCTTTAAGGGCTTCTAGCTGTCTACCTGTGTTCTGTATGTCTTTAAGGGAATTATTTATGTCCTTCTTAAAGTCCTCAACCATCATCATGTGATGTGATTTTAAGTCAGAGTCTTGTTTTTCTTGTGTTGGGGTATCCAGGGCTTGCCATGGTGGTTCTGGGTTCTGATGATGCCAAGTAGCCTTGGTTTCTATTGCTTATGATCTTGCCCTTGCCTCTTGCCATCTAGTTATCTCTGGTGTTAGCTGGTCTTGCTGTGGCTTGTCCCTCCTGCAAGCCTGTGTGTCAGTACTCCTGGAAGACCAGTTCTCTGCAATAGGAATTTGGGTGTGCAGAGCTGTGGCACAGGGGTCAGCTCAAGGGTGTAAAGGGAAACCTGAAGGATCCTGTCCCAGGCTATTCCTTGATTCCTGTGTCCGGATGGCTCTTGGTGGGTCCCTCTTGGGCCAGGAATGAGCAGAAGTGGTGATCTTACCTGTGCTCACAGGTGAGTCAGCACTCCTGGGAGACCAGCTCTCTCCTGATGGTATTTGGGGATGGAGCACTATGGCAGAGCACTGGCTGCTCCTACAGAGGACCCAGATACAATTCACAGTACCCACATAACAGCTCACAACCATCTGTAGCTCCTATTATAGGTGATTCAACACCCTCTTCTTGCTTCCTTGGGCATCAGGCACACAAGTGGTACATTCAGGCAAAGCTCCATATAGATAAAATAATAAAATAACTTAAAGTAAAACTTTTGGGGGTTGGAGAAATGGCCCAGTGGTTAAGAGCACTAGCTGTTCCTCCAGATGACCCATTCAATTCCTAGCAATCACAACTGCCTTTACACCAGTTCCAGGGGATCTGGCACCCTCATAGATATGTACACATGAAAAATACCGAAGCAACATAAAAATCATTAGCTCCTTTTAATAGCAATCCCAGAGAAAAGCCTATCTTTGGAGGCAGGAAAGACATTCTCCCAAAGAGGGATCATGATGAATACAAAAGTTATTTTTAAAGAATAGTGACAAAATATTTGATGATGAGTTATTAAATCTACCCATGATTACTAAACATGCTAAGGACATGTATTAGGTGCCAGTTGAGAAGGATGGAAAGACAAAGAGAGAGTTAATATTTCAACTTTGTTTTGTGTTGTTGACCAGACTTACTTGATAATTAAAATCACTGTTCACTGTGAATAGGAAGACAATTTTATTACTTACAAGAAATGCTTAGTTATCAGGACAAGCCCTGTTTGAGACATTGCAGCCCCATGACTCAAGGAAGAAAGGCCTCTGGAGTTGAAGCCTGAACTGTGTGGCTTGTTAAGAAAAATGGAGATTGGTGGTTTTGGTTTGGTTTGGTTTGGTTTGGTTTGGTTTGGTTTGGTTTGGTTTGGTTTGGTTTGGTTTGCTTTGGTTTGGCACAGTCTCACTAGGTAGCTCTGGTTGTTCTGGAACTCACTATGTAGAAAGGCTAGCCTCCAACTCAGAGGAATTCATCCCCATGCCTCTGCCTCCCAAGGGCTGGGGAAGAGAAGTGCACCACCACATCTAGCCAAGACACTGATGTATTCCTAAGAAGAGGGGACCACAAGGAGAAGTATGTGTGGACATAAGGTGACAACTAGTTTTATATCACTAAAATAAAATTCTTAACATGGGCCAATAAGCAAATAAATACAGTGAGTCTGTTGCACACACCACTGAATGTCCATGAGATGTTTTTAAAGGGTCCAGTCAGCAGATGAAGGGTGCTTGTGTAAGAATGCTGTGGTCAAATAGCATCAAGGAGTATGGGGGAGAAGATGAAGTCCTTGTCACTGAACCCAAGAAAGCAAACTACAATGCACGCATTTCAGGGACCATGTAGAGAGTCTGAAGATAGAACATTAACGGGAAGGCTGAGATACAGACAGAAGCAGAATGTACATTCTAGATCCTAAACACCTGAGGTACCAGACCAGCAGTGGGAACAGGCGAGTTGAAGAAACAGGAGAGAGTAGGTTTCCTGTTCATAGTTGCATATGCAAGAATAAAAAAATCTCCCGGGAGGGTTTTCAGCTACAATCTCTGCCTATCCATGTCCATGGATAGGAAAGAAAGACTGCAGATGAGAAGGAAGTAATTAAATGAGAGATGCCTCTGTTCAAAATCTTTCTCTAACCTTCTGCTATCATGTCAAGTTACACTGGAATGAAGATTGATTTTAAGCCAGAGTCCAGGTTTCCAGAAATGATGGCGACAGAGGGGAGGGACAATGCTTCTGCTAGACTAGGAGACAAACACATCAAACACAGTATCACAATAATAAATAACTACTCACCTGGCATAATTCAACCACTTTAAGTTACCTGTCGTAACTACACAGTAAAGAGAGTCTGGCCAATTCACTCGGGAAATACAATCATTTAAATATTGTGGTAAATGAAAGACTCTGAGAAGAAATAAGTGCTTTAATTTAAGAGAACAAGGCTAAGTCACACGGTCTGTGGGCACAGAGGTCAGACTGGCCAGTACAGAAATTGTTGAGCTAATTGGATTCACCCTTTGGCTAAAAATGACTTTTGAAATCTATATAGAATCCAGACACTCCAGATACAAGTGAACTAAGTCAAACAGTCTCATCAACTCCAAATACCTGCAGATGTTCAACAGTTTAAAAATAAGTAGAATTTGACTTTACAAAAGTGGAATTTAGTTTTATAAAACTGCAGAATACTGTTTCCCATTTGTCTTAGTTAGAGTTTCTATTGCTGCTGTGAACACCATGACCAAAAAGGAGGTTGGTGAGGAAAGGGTATATTTGGCTTACACTTCCACATTGCTGTTCATCATTGAAAGAAGTCAGGACAGGAATTCAAACAGGTCAGAATCCTGGAGGCAGGTGCTGATACAGAGGCCATCCATGGAGAAGTGCTGCTTACTGGCTTACTCACCATGGCTTGCTCAGCCTGCTTTGTTATAGAACCCAGAATCAACAGCCTAGGGATGACACCACCCACAATGGATTGAGCCCTCCCCCACTGATCACTAATTGAGAAAATGCCCTACAGCTGCACTTCATGAAGGCACTTCCTTAACTAAGGCTCATTCTGCTTTGATGACTCTAGCTGTGTCAAGCTGACACACAAAACCAGCCAACTGACCCCTTGCCAACTGGACACACAAACACATCACTATTAAGCCCAACCCTTCCTTTCTTAATCATCCCCAAGATCTCACATTAAAAACATAACTTTAAAAGTCTTTACAAATTCAAACACATTAAATTTTCAGTCCCTTTAAAATATCCAATCTCTTTTAAAATCCAAAGTCTTTTAAAATTCAAAATCTCTTAACTGTGGTCTCCAGTAAAATACTTTATTTCAGGAGGGAAAAGTCAGGACACAGTCACAATCAAATAATGCAAAAATAAACTCCAAACATGTCTGGGATCAGCTCAATCTTCTGGGTGCCTCTAAAGCGCTTGGGTCACTTCTCAGGCTCTGCCCTCTGCAACACACATAACTTGTCTTCTAGGCTCCAGCTGGCTCCACTGCTGCCTACTGTTCTCGTTGGTCATCCCGTGATACTGACATTTACAAAACACTGGTGTCTTCTACTGCAACTGGGCTTCACTTTCACCAATAGCCTCTCTTAGGTTCTCTTCCTGGTGCCAAGCCTCAACTTCTCTGCATGACCCCTTCAGCCCTGCGCCTTCACCAATAGCCTCTCCTGACCTCTCACTTTGCCAAGCCTCGACTGCTCTCCACAAGCCCTTCATGGTTTCAAAATTGGTATCACCTGGGTGACTCTCTTACATTAACAAATCCAGCTGCCAGGAGACACAACCTTGGCTGCCTCTGGAACACAATTTCTCTCTGCTCTCACTTCCCAGAAGATTTCATCTCAGTGATGCTAGTCTCTTATCACTGCTAATTTCTTAGCACCACCTAAATAGCATCAGTTGTCCCAGTAATGTAAAGGCTTCATTTTAGTAGTTCTGGTATCTTGTTTATCACAGCTGATGCTTCAGCTCCAGCTAACCTGAACCACAGAATCTTAAACCAAAATAGCAAATGGCCCTGATGGAGTCTTTAATCTGCCCTCTGAAATTTCACAAGGCAGGCCTCTATCATTTGCACTGTTTTCAACATTCTTATCTTCCAAGCTCCTAGAGAACAGCCCACTGAGGTCTCAACACTCAATGGCTTTTCTAGGCCAAAGTTCACAAGTCCTTCCACAATCCTCCCCCAAGTAAGGTCAGCCATATGCCAGTGCTCTGGTATCAACTTGCACCTTAGTGTTTCTATTGCTACAATGAAACACCACGACCAAAAAAGAGGAGGAAAGGGTTTATTTGTTTTGCACTTCTATATTGCTGCTCATTAGTGAAGGAAGACAAGACAGGAACTCAAACAAGACTAGAACCTAGAGGTAAGAGTTGATGCTAAGGCCACAGAGAGGTGCTGATTACTGGCTTGCTCAGCCTGCTTTTTTACAGAACTCAGGACCACCAGCCCAGGATGGTACCACCCACAATGGGCTGGGTTCTCCCTCATTAATCACTAATTGAGAAAAAAGCCTTACAATTGGATCTCATGGAGGCATTTCCTCAACTGATGTTCCTTCCTCTCTGATAACTCTAGCTTGTGCAAGCTGACACACAAAACCAGCCAGTACCTCTACATACACAGCTCTAATATATCAAAATTTTAATACTTGTGCAAAACTCATTTAATGTAGCCAATTTGAAATGTGTTCATCAGAAACACCACATGTTTGGGGGTCAACTCCAATTCTTTCATTTACTCAGTTTCATATTTTGTATTTTTCTTGTCCCATTAAGAATGAGTCATCTAAAATAATGTCATTCAATAAAATACAAGAAATATAATTAGATGAGAATCAGAATCAAGAGAAACAGGGTAAAACAGAAGCTAACAGGAAAAAGAGAAAGTTAGAAGACTAATAATACTAATCATATGTTTTTTTACATTGTTATTAGAATTTAAGTTGCAAATCTGCCACAAACAAGTCACTAAGACAGAAGAAGAACATCTGGTTTTTTCTTTGCATAAGGGAAATGATGCCACATATATTAATTGTTCAAGGGATGGATGGCTTTGGCACTCAGAGCTCAACAGAATGCTTTGCATGGGCTTTAAACAGGAACTGTTGTAAGATAAGAACCCTTCCTCCCTTGGTCCCATCTATAAAGGGATCTAACAGTAGTTTCTTTTCCACAGTCCACTATGTGAATCATTTCCAATGCAAACAATGGAAGGGATGTCAAGCAGTCAAGAATGCTGAACAAGGAAACCAAGACTGCACAGTCTGGACAGCCCTAGCTGGGCTCCTCCTGGTCTAAATAAAAGGAAGACAGGCAAGGCCTTTGTTCAACTGAATATCTAGAAACCATTTTTTAATCTGTGGTGTGCGAAGAAATAGATGCATTTCAAGTACCCAGTGAGGAAGACAATCTTCTTCTTCAACCATGCATTCCCTATATTCGAAATGAAAGATTATCCTAATTTACTTCCGAGTGTTTTTCCCATAATACTAATAATCTTGATTCTAGTCCATGTGTGAATTGAGAGGATGCTGTTTAATTTAAAAAGAATATTCGGTGGCGAGAACTAGAAAGCACACATTTAACAAAGAACAGACAGGTTTCTAAAATGACAGACATCAGGAGGAAGATACAGAAAGAGTAGATGCAGAATATAAGCTTAGAATTGCATTGTTGCCGGGCGTGGTGGCGCACGCCTTTAATCCCAGCACTTGGGAGGCAGTGGCAGATTTCTGAGTTCGAGGCCAGCCTGTCTACAGAGTGAGTTCCAAGACAGCCAGGACTACACAGAGAAACCCTGTCTCGAACACCCCCCCCCCAAAAAAAAGAATTGCATTGTTGTGGTGCATGTGGAGGCAGTGTTGCAGCTGGCTCTTGAGGCAAGTCTCAACCCAAGAGTCACCACATCCTAAAGACGCAACACTTCCATGCAGGACACAGGAGATTTAAAAAAAAAAAAAAAAAAAAATTAGAAGCTGCCTCCTTCTGTAACGAGATAAAAGCTCTCATTTGGTTGACTAATCTCAGAGCACACAGTCATAGAATATCATGAAAGTTCTCAAGTTCACATAGTTAAACAAACAAGTTAACTGTCCAGAAGTTAAAAAGTAAGATGTCTGCAGGAGTCGGGGGCGGGGGTGGGATAATACCTCAGCTGTCATGAGGACTGGCAGAGAACCCGGATTTAATCCCAAACCCCTACATAGTGGCTCAGCACAGTTTAGAACTCTGGTCCCAGGAGTTATGCCTCCCTCTTCTGCCCTTTACCTGCACTGCATGCACATGGTGCACAGACTCATCTGCAGGCAAGACAGCCACACACATATAAAAACAACATTTTAAAAGAAGTAAAAGGCATATCAGAACCACAAGCTCTCTCAGAAAATAAGAGGTTTGCCAGAACAAACAACACAAATGAATTACTCAATACCTTGATTCTAGGAAAGATTCTAAAAATGCCCCTATCTTTATTGGGCATGGCAACCTGCTTTGTTTTTATATATTATAACAAACTGGTTTAATCACACCTCCTCTGCCCACAATATCCTCCCGGTCTTCCTACTTTTTATCTAAAAGTTTTTCTTCACCCGTCTGAAACAATCCAACTAGATTAGAGAAGAAATAATACTTAGGATTTACCAGTGTGCAAAAATAGGATGGTGGGTAATATTCTGGGTAGTGAGGAAGAAGATGCATGGAAATTAGGGTGGGGGAAGGAAAGAAAATGAGGCGTTCCCTGTTAGATGCAAGTGCTAAGGAGAGAGTGACAAGACGTTAAATGATGACTCACTACATTATGTGACAGTAAAACAAATGTCAAAACGCAAACCTTCACAGTGTAAATGGAAGGCAAACAGAAATGGATGGAGTAGTCTTTGCATCGAGTTTGGTTTTTTCTGCGGAATTTTTGTTTGTTTTGTTGTTGTTGTGTTTCTCTTTTTCTCCTAAACATTTTTAAGGAGAAAAGGCACTGGGTCATCTAAAAACCCCAATTTATAGAGGAAAATAGCTAAAATATTGTTTCTAAGGCTGAGGATGGCGCTCAAACAGGATTAGCCCAATACACCAGAAGCCTCGAGCCTAATTTTGGATCTAGTCCCTAGCATATAAAACAAACAAACAAACAAATAAATAAATCTGTATTTACATGATATATGAGGTTACTTTGGAGCCATAGACACTTTTAAATGTTTTGTTTTCCTCTTTAGCTTTAACAAAATATATATATTAAAAATAAACCACAGCTCAACTTTAAAACAAGCTACCTGTTACTTATTAACCAGATCACTGCTCCTTCTGAAATAACTTAAGAATTTTCTTTAAACATAAAGTCTGCCTTCTAAATTATTTTCGAAAGTAAAATTGAAACAGTTGATTGCTATAATACTGGAAAGTGGGCACGAAGTGAACCCAGACAGAGAACTGCCTTCCTTGCTGCTGACACCAGAAATGTCAGTGAAAAATAATCAAGTTTGCCTGTTTATAGAAAGAAGCCATTTTTAAAAATACAGTTAATTGCACTAGCAATAACAACAACAAACATACTATAATATTAAATGGTTGGGTTATATACAATATGTATCTTGAAATACCGYTTCATTCATTCAAAAAATAACCAACAAACAGCTATAAGGCATTCAACACCGGGAAATTATAGAATGGGAAAAGAATGGGAAAAGACTGGGGATGGGAGGGGAGAGGAGGAGGAGAAACTAGTAATTATGGTGATTCTGTCCATAGTATTTATATTGATCAGTTCGCCAAAATCTCTAATGGAAATAATGCTTATAAAATTGGAGCTTACAATGGCAATTTTTTAAAAATGCTAAACTTTATTGCTTAATGTAAAATCCAAAACCGCAGCCTGAGAGGAAATAATTTTACTAAGAGCCTTAATGTATGAATTTTACTTCAAACACGGTGAGGGGAAAAAAAGACTCAACTAGATTCTCAGAAAGGCAAGGGTCAGCTTGGAGTTGAAGGTGAGGCTGGAGACAAGGCTGCCTCTGCCGGCTAACAGGCGCATCTTTCAGAGTCTCAACTCCCCGGCACCTGTATCAAACTTGCAGCTCTCAAACCCATCGGCTTCCACCAGCTTTATCCTAAGAGAACACGCCAGTCTCATCCATCACCTAGGTAATCTGATTTCTAGAAAGACTTTCCTTAAACTGGCACCCAAAATGTTAAACTTGCACCAACGGCTTTATATATCACTCGGCTAGCTGTAAATTACACAAAAATCTGCAACCACCCCTAAATACCTCTAAAACAACAACTGTGGTCGTCTACATTTTAGCAAACAGGACAGGAAGAACGCATTTGCTGATTCTCCTTTTTAAAAATGCAATGACACAGTCTACTTGAGCTCGTGAAAAAGGCAATGCTCTCCTCTCAAAGAAGCCCCGCGCCAACCTATCCTACCATGCTCCCTCAGCCCCCAACCGAGGGTCCCCTGATTGTTGGCGAGGAGGGTCCAGCGCCCCTGCGCCCCGGTTCGGCCTCGAACGTTCCAAGCAGAGCGTCTCGGGTCCCCCGGGTGCTGCGCCCAGCGCCATTAGCACACCTCGGAGCGCTGGCAGCCCTGGAGGGAGGCTCCGGTTCTTCCTGGCCGCAGCATCAGCAGCCCGTAGCCTCCAAGGCCTGGCCCCGCCTCGGCCACCTACCTACTGGGCGGGGGCGCGGGCTCCGCGGGTCTGGGCGAAGTGGCTCGGGAGCACGCATTTCTGGGAGCCGTGGCCTCTGCCGCTGGGCGCTGGGGAGCGCATCCTCCGGGATGGGAGGAGAAAGAGGACGAGGGGGAGGGGGTGGATCTCCCACCAAGGAGGCGCGAAGGGAGGCTGCAGGAGCAGCGGGGTGCGCTCCTGAGGGGTTCCGGGGTGTCGATCTGACCCGAGCAGCCGCCGCCGGGATGCTGGAGGCCTCACCCAGATGCCTGCAGCGGCACCCACGGTCAGGGCACCGGGCGCGAACGGGGCGGAAGGCGGGGAGCTGCGGTGGCGCGACGCCCGCCCGGCGCCCGCCTCTAGCTCCGCCCGACCCGGGGCGCGCGCAGCATTCGTCTGCTGCGGCGGGCGCCCGGGAGCTCAGTGGCCCGCCTTAGCGGTTCGGCCTGCAGCTGCGACATCTTGCCTGCCCAGTGCGACCTCGGAGCTGCAGGCTGCACAGCCTCGAGGTGGCTTGGGTCCCCCAACCCTGGCCCAGCGGCTGTGCCCCCGGAGAGCTGCGCGCGCGGCCTCCGCAGGCCCGGCCCTTTGTGACGCTGCCCCGGGGCCATGGTCAAGCTGTCGGTGAACTGAGAACCGTCTGCTTACCTGGCCCCTAATCTCATCCCTTCTAGCTGGCTCCTGGCTGGATCTTGGAAGGAAGTTAGCGCTTATGGGCACAGCTGGAGTTAGAGCCCTTATTGGAGCCTTAAAGTCCCTTTCCTTTCCCCAGGGTTAACCAGAAATTCACCCTCTGTCTTTTCTGGCCTTGCCTTTGGAAAAGCGGCCCACCGTCTTCTTCTTCTGTCCTCGGTACAACATCCTAAAAGCTGCCAAATTGTAATCGTTATAGCCAAGGCAAGGCAATGTAGCAATTGGGCAGTCCAGCAGGCTCTTGGATGAGAGCAGCTCAGTGGGAAGGTTTTTTTGTATGAGCCTAGGGGCCTGTTCCTGTGAGCCTCCAACCAGTATTGGATGATGTTCCATTTACAATCCAGTGGCTTTCACTGCAAGATGCCTCGGAGGATCTGGTCGTGAAGATCACTCTTAAATACAGGAAGAAAAAAGTGTGTGTGTGTGTGTGTGTGTGTGTGTGTGTGTGTGTGTGTGTGTGTGAATGACTGGTGTGTCCTAAGCCATCAACTCAGTACATAGAGGCTTCCCCAGGATGCTGCTGCTTCTTGGTACTGCCAGTCTCTCTGGAGGGTGGAGCAAAGCACTGCACAGTCATGACTTTGAGATTTCAGCAGCAAGTGATGTTACATGGTCATGCAAATATGGAATCACTTCCTGGTTTTACACTGACCATCTGAAAATTCTAACATCAGGTTTACATATTTATGCTTTGAGTAGGAGAGACTTCTTTTCATGCTCTTTAGACACCTTTTGGTAAATGATATAGCCTTCAGCAAAGGAAGAAATGGGTTCCTAAAATATAAAGGCATGATTTTATTTGTATCAGAAGAAAAAGATAGCTTGAAGTCTCCAGTGAAAAGGTGATGCTGTCACAATTCTTTGATAAGTGCTGTTATGATTTTGAAATCTAAACTTAATAAAAATAAATCTGAGAGCACACACACACACACACACACACTGAATGGTGACATAGCCCTGTAATCCCAGCTCTTGGGAGGCACAATTAGGAAGACAAGGACTCCAAGGCCAACCTCAACTGCTAACCTAGGCTCTATGGCACCCTGTATCAAATAAAATAAAATACAAATTTTAAAAGAGAGGAAAAATCATGTCAAGTCCAAGTTTCGATAATAAGATAGGTAAGCATTTTGGGGGGAGGTGGACAGCACCTAGGAGGTCAGGGTGGAACAGTGAGCTCTATTGCCGAGAGTGGAAGGAGAGGCACATGATTCAGTCCTGTTCTGAGAATGGCTGATGAATCTAAAGCCCCAATTCAGAATGACCTAATTTCGGGAAGGAAGACATACACAGTGCTGTTATGAAAAACAACTTGAAATCACTCAGGACAAGAACTTTGCTGTTTGCTTAACGAAGTGTATCAACCTTGAGTGTAGGCTCTGCAGGAACTATTCCCTGAGCTGCTGTTACTGTTTCCCATCCTTTAACTCTGTCAGCACCCTTTTGTGCCTATGAACCCAAGGTTCTGGTGAGAAATAAAACAAGCCTTGATTTCTTTTCTCTTAGGCAAAAGTACAACTGAGTATGTATTTAAAGTGGTGACTTGCCAATGGAGTGTTCCCAAGCTTTTCCAAAGCAATGACAAACAATGTTACTGTCTCTGTTCCCTCCCCTGGGATTGCATGATAGATCACATGCTAATTATAACTTGTCACTACAGTGAAAGTCTGAACAGAATAGGGTGTTGTATTCACATGGTTGTGGGTGGAGTGTTTTTAATTTAAAGATTCTTTGGTCATTCTTTTTTGTTGCTGAGTATTGACTGATTTATCTGAGTTTTCACGCAGAAATCCGAATTAGCATTGTCTACATCCAGTACAGTACCCATCAGTCGAATGTGGTCATTCAGACTTAATGAAATACAGCTGTTATGATTTTCAGTCTGTTCGTCATACATTAAGTTCTAAAACGCCAAATAAAGCTTGTGATTGCCTTTTGGACAACACAGGACACAACATTTCCTTATTACAGGAAATTCTTCTGGAATGCTTACCAAATTTCAATGGGTAGAAAAGATATACAGAAAGAATTGGGGGTAATTTGAGTGCAGCTAGATCAAATACTATTAGAATATATACTTAACATGATAATCCTTAAGAATTCACTGATTACCTTTGGACTACAGCTTCAACATGGCTGGCTTTGGATACATTTCTAACGCTCTGGTGCTTTTATCTTCAAAGGTGGATGATCGCAGCGCCATCTTCATAGGATGGATAAAGAGAATGAATTAATTCACGAAGAGTATGTAGTGAGTAGAATGTGTAATCAATAGAAGTCGGCTATTATTATAATAGCATGTGTTAGGGTAATAAAGGTTTTCTTTTCGAAACGTGTATCCCTGAACTGGACACTCTGGTCCATTTCTGTAATGCCAGCATTTAAGGAAGTAGAGTCAGGAAGATTGTGAGTCTCAGGCCAGCCTGCACTACATAGCAAAATCCTATCTCTAATTAGTAAAGTAATTGATTAAAATAAAACTGTCTCCATAGCACCTCTCACTGTACCTGGTTAGTAGAAAGTGGTGAATTGTTGGGACTTGAAGCCCGTGGCAAATATGAAGAAAAGCACTACTTCCTCTGATAAAGGGGAGCAGTTAGGGTGCAGCGGTTTAAGTGCACTAGATATGTTCTTTCTTCTGTGGCAAATAATCCTTATATAGTGAGTCTTTTACGTAGATGGAGAGGCAGGGAGCTCTGAGCAGGAAAGAGAGAAGGGAATAGTGAATTACTTCATTTGCTCTGGTCTTCTTGTCTTCATGAATGGGAACTAAGCCAGTGGGAGGCACCTGGATCTCTCTGTTCTTCAAAGTAATTTTCTAGAGGCCTAGAGAGCATCAGTGATAATATGCAAATAGTATCATTTTTACCTGTCTGTCTAGAGAGAATTCTGCACTGAAGAATAGGGCTAGTGTTTGTTTTAAAATGCGATATTGGCTGTGTCTCATGGAACTGGAATTTCAAGAATATAGGTAAATATGGCTCTTAACCATTTGCTGATAAAGGTCTCTGATTAAGTAACGAGCTTAGGAGTTTGGGAATATGGCTCAGTTGGTAAAGTGCTTGATACACAACCTGCCTGAGTCAACTCTCAAGTGCTCAGAGAAAAGCTAGGGGGTCTCAAAAAATAAGGTGGATCATAATAGAGGGACATGTCAGAAGTTCTCCTCTGCCTTACACACACACACACACACACACACACACAGAGAGAGAGAGAGAGAGAGAGAGAGAGAGAGAGAAATAATGAATTCGTTAGGCTCACTGAAATATTGATAGTGATGTATTTTTCTGTGCAAAGGTGTTTGAATTGAAATTTGTGCAGTGGATGAAAAGTTGAGGTTACTACTGTTGGTACTGGGACCTCTGAAACTTGTGACATCACATAGATGACAACGTGACCTGTTGTCAAGACAACAGCCACCATATTCCCAGAATCCATTGGGCTCACCTTTACCTGTGACCACGTCACCAATGGTCACCAACTGTTTGGCCTGGTGTGGTCCTTCTGAAGCCGCACAACGTTCAAGATCATAACAGCTACCACACAGAAAGTTCACTCTTGGAGTGATAGTGTTTAGAACTACCCTTCTGTGTCTAGCTCAGAGAGAAATACATATTCTCCCACCCTTGGACTTGCTGGTTGACACAAGCTGTCAGTGACTCTGATGACAACTACGTCTAAAGAAGTTAATTAACTTCTAATTAATATCTAAAGAGATAATTAACAAGGTTGAAGGCAGCCGCTCATTTTCACAAGCCGGGATCATTGCTCACTTGCAGAGTTTTTTCAACCTGTGGGTTGTGACCCCTTGAGGGTCGAATGACCTGTTCACAGGGGTCACCAAGGACCATTTATAAACAGATATTTACATTATGATTTGTAACAGTAACAAAATTACAGTTATGAAATAGTAATGACATAATTTTATGGTTGGGGTTACCATGACATGAGGAACTATATTAAAGGGTCGCAGTGCTAGGAATGTCTAGAACCACTAGCCTATTGGGTCATTAAGATACCATCTTGATTTTGAGAAACCATGAAAGAAACCAGATGTTTTGCCATATACCTGTAATCCCAGCACTGGGGCTAGAGACATTAAAATTTTAAGAGTTCACGTGCTTGGTCATATGGTTAGTACCTGCTCAATTTTATAAGAAACTACCAAATTACTTTCCAGGGCACTGTATCATTTTATAGTCTTATCTATATGCATAAATTATAAAAGATAGATTTGAATCTATTAAATAAATGTGTGAAAGTATCTGATAACATTTCTTTTTGTTATCTGTAATTTCCTGGTTACTTCGACTGTCACCTCGAGTTAAGCTATGACATTGGCAGTCAAGAGCTGGAGAGATGGTTCAGCAGGGAAAAACACTTCCTGCTCTTCCAAAAGACCTGAGTTCGGTTCTCAGCATTCAGATCTATTGGCTCACAACTGCCTGAAACTCCAGCTTGAGGGAACCCAAAGTCATCTTCTGTAGGCACCAGCACATATGTGGCACACATAGACTTACATAACACATACTTAACATTATACCTACATACATACATACATACACACACATGCACAAATCCTTAAAATTGGCAATCTCGTTTGTTCACTGTGCTGTCTTTGGTGCTTTAATGCAGTGCTTGAATGAAATCAGAAATGGGCTCCCTTGTGAGAAAATTAATTAAAAAAACTTATCACTTGGTTCAAGATTATTTGTTGTTCTACTTTGGAAAGAGCAAGCTATTAGAAACAACACCATACAGTTATCAATAGTGATAGAATGTTACTCGTATGATGAATATGTTTTAAAATAAATTGATAAAAGTGAAAAATACTCCTTGGTAAAAGTACAAAAAAGAACATTTAAAGAATAGAAGATGTTTTTACCTTCCCTAGGTTACTTTATAAAGTACAAAATATATTTTGTACTGAATTGTATTATATTTGGCCAGAAAGTAACAAAGTACTCTGGGTATCGCAATATTCCAGACACTATGAGAATCAGCCCTATAGTACCTTGAATGAACTTACAAAACAGGATAAGAACAAATGAGCCCCAAACAATGCATTCAAATGGAATAAAAATGAGAGGAAGGGAAGTTCTTCTTTACAAAAGGGTAGTAAAGCTAAGTGGCCCCCAAATTACAAGCACTACAGCAAGAAACTGATTCTGAAAGGTATTACCAACAGAAACTGAAAATGTAGGAGCATCTGTGCCTAGCAAAGAATCACATCCTCAAGCTGTACTTGCTTTTTCCAACATTTATTAGTGACGTAATGTCATTACAGTAGAGAACTATGGCAGACACCTCCGCCAAGTCAGCAAGTTTGCCATTTATTCTATAATTGCTTTCAAAATTACCATAAGACTTGTATCTCAAAACATCACATTTTTTAAAGGGCTGTAGTTCAGGAGTCCAGTGCAGATCTCAAAGGACAGAAGCCAATATGATAGCAAGCCTGTTTTCTTTTTCTTTTTTAATTCGATATATTCTTTATTTACATTTCAGATGATTTCCCTTTTCCTGGTTCCCCACCCCCCAAAGGTTCCATATGCCCTTTTCCCTCCCCCTGTTCCCCCATCCACCACTTCCCACTTCCCTGTTCTGGTATTCCCGTACACTGATGCGTTGAGCCTTTCCAGAACCAGGGTCCACTCCTTCCTTCTTCTTGGACATCATTTGGTATGTGGATTGTTTTCTATCCAAAGCTTGGCGAAGAGTCTGCCTCTCTGTCCTTACCCACTTTCTTGGCTCCAGATCTCTGAGCACAGGCTTACTGAAGGCAGTAATAGCTTCTTGAGTCTCCTATGACATTACCAGAGCACTATCCTGTCTCCCTCTTTCACTTTTAGGGACCCATGATGATTTGGGTCCTCCCAAGGTGATTTAGGAGAATTTTCTCCATCACAAGATATTTAATCACCCATGAAGTTCTTTTGCTATGTAAGATGGTGTCTTACATCTCATAGCAGGACACACACATAATGTTGCTATGATGAAACACCATGACCAAAAGCAAGTTGGGGAAGAAAGGGTTGTTGTTGTTGTTGTTGTTGTTGTTGTTGTTGTTTTGTTTACACTACCCCATCATGATGGCTGGCTTGCTCTTCATGGACTGCTCAGCCTGCTTTCTTATAGAGCCAGGACTACCAGTGTAGAGGGATGCCAACTACAATGTGTTGGGCCTTCCCATGCCAAGCACTAATTAAGAAAATGCCCTACAGGGCTGCCTATAGACTGACTTCATGGAGGCATTTTCTCAACTGAGATTCTCTCATCTCAGAAGACCATAGTCTGTGTGTCATGGACGAGACATTCCTGTTATGAAGTAAGCAACGTTACAAGAGAGTGGAAGAGCTGGCACTGTACTTGTTCTGATAAAAAGCACGGAAGGAAATGTATCATTTATGGTAGGTTTCCTGCCAAAAGAAATATCTAGGTTGAGAGACTTTCCAAAATAACTGTCCTCCATTATTAAAAAAAAAAAATCAATGTTGCTAAAAGAAAATCGAAGCTTACATATTAAAGAAATGAAACTGAATTAGATACTGAATATTAAAAAAAACTATAAAGGATATTTCAGGACGAATGAAACTTTTGATTATTGATCTTATAATAAAAGCATTGTATTGAACTCAAATGTCCTGAGTGTGATCATTTTACATACTGTTCTTATGAGATGATAAGTGTTAAAATATTTACCATGACATTGCAATAAACCACAAGTGACTCAGGAAAAATATCCAAATAAACATAGCAAAATACTAGTCATTAGTGAATCTAGCTTATTACTATAAGATAACATTAGTCAAGCTTAAAATATTCAATTAGCTACAATAGTAAAAAAATAAAGTCATCATTTTATGTACTCAATAGAACTATATTATCATTTTAAAAAGGATCAATGTTTAAGAAGTATTGAGATTTTATTTCTTTACACTAAGGTTTGAAAAGCCAATGGGAATGCACACTTGAATCACATCTAAGTTAGTACTAGCTGCATTTCAGGGACTCAGAGACACTTGTGAAAGGCTCTGAACACATTGCACAGGTTCACATGATACTGGTCTACTGAAATTGTTTGGCAAAGCAGGAGTGCATTTTCTATATAAAATAGGACAAGGGGCCAATGGTGGCAGCGGTGCACAACCTTTAATCCTCTCACTTGAGAGGCAGAAGGAGGCAGATTTTTGTTTGAGACAGAGTCTGGCCTCCAGAGCGAGTTCTCAGACAGCCAGGGTCCACAGAGAAATCATGTCTGGAAAAACAAACAATAAAATAATAAAATAAATTAAATTTAAATCTATGATATAATGTTAGCACAGGCCTTCAACGCCAGCTTTTGGGAGCAGAGGAAGAAGATCTCTGTGAATTCGAGGCCAGCCAGGGCTTGCAACCCTGCCTCAAAAAAGTGAGATTCTGTCTTAAAAAAAAAAAAAAAAGTGTGGAAATTTCTTTTGGTGATACTTTAGTAATTAATTGTAGCGATTTCCTTTCACTTTCCTGTTTGTGTATTTAAGTCATTTTAGATCATATCAATGATTGATTTAATCATCGTCTGAAATACATGCTAGAAAAACGAGAGGCAATAGTTAAGCTCATCTCAGCGGATTCTGATTATCTCAGTGGCTCCGGATGCTCTGGGGCGCCAGTTCTTCCCGGGCACATGTCTGGGGTCATGTCTACTGTGCCCCTTCCCACCTCGCTGCACAATGGGACTCTTAGCTTACATTTCTCTTGGCTCATATTTCTTGAGGGTTTGTAGATGAAGGCTGCCTGGAGGGTTCTTGAACTCTTGGCAATTCCACAATTTCCTGGCTGTGTACACTGAAGCGACTGCCCAGATGGGAATCTTCTGAAGACGGTGAGGATAGCACACAACAGTCATTCCAGTGCTAATAGCATCGTTAACCCAAATGGCATTTGCCAAATAAGACAGGATCATGTGATACATATATTAGTTTATATAGTTAATACATGTGTACATGTATTAGTTTACATGTGTGATATGCCCTTCAGTGCCTACAATTACACACTAACGGCTTTGAGGTGTCCTCTCTGCCACTTTTGTTGGTATTAATGCCATTTACTATTCACGTGACAGGAAAAAAGATACAAAGGTACAAATAGAGACTGGTTAGGTTTGAATCAAGTGTCTAAGGCTGCCAAGAAAACAAGCAAATGGCAAGATCTGGACAAAAGCTTACAGTAGCCTAGGCATAGAAACAGTTTTATGGAAGGCAAAAATAGGAGAAATTCAGGACTTCAGCAGCACTGCAGGCATAGGGGTTTCAGGTTTCCAGGGTCCCTTCTATAGGCGGTTGTGAGCTCCGCGGGAAAAGAGCCCCAGTTTCTGGTGCTCATTATAGTAATCGAGTGCCTGTGTACAGTTCAGAGCAAATCTGCCCTCTAGTGATTGGAAATACATCCGACACTTTAAATGAACCAAGTTAAACAACAGAAGGCAGTAGAGCAAGTTCCCTGGTGGTCTAGTGGTTAGGATTCGGCGCTCTCACCGCCGCGGCCCGGGTTCGATTCCCGGTCAGGGAAATACTGTTTTCCTAACAATTTCAAGAAGTTGAAGGCAACCACTTGGTGGCTCACGATCTGTAATAAATTCCTAAGCACTGTTCTGGTGTGTATGAAGGATAGCTCATATTCGTAAAATAAACAAATAAATGCACAAGCAAACTGTGGATTTCAATTTTTTTTACTGTAATTTGTTTCTTATTGCTTCTTTATCATCCATAACAAAGATTCTATTTTATGAATGTTTTTAATAGCTATATTTCAAAACATGCTGTGTCTATTTAGTTATTATTGAAAATTAAACAAGTATTAAGGATCCTTAATGATAAAGCACCTGAAATATATTTGTTTATACATTTGTTCATCTGTTTCTAAGATAGCAATTTCCAGCCTTTGATAATAATTTGGATATGTAGACAAGCAGGGATTTTTAGAAAGCTTTTATTTACTCTTGAGTGTGACTGATAAAAGAAGAATATCATTTTGGGAAGATTTATGCTTGTGTTTTGAGTCAATTTCTATTTCTTATATATTGAGATCACATTTATTTACAGTGGAGGTGTTCTTATCTTGTTCTCTTTAATAAATTAAAAAAAAATCTTTCTGATAAATGTGAATGGTGAATTATCTGCTTGATTTTTTTTTCTTAGTTTAAATTTGTTTATTAGACAGCATCTTACTAAGTAGCCCTAGAACTCACTATGTAGACCAGGCTGACCTTAAACTCACAAAGATCCACCTGCTTCTGCCTCCCAAGAGCTGGGATTAAAGTAATGTACCACTATGCCCAGCATTTAGTTTTGAACAGAAGATATATACTTCAGTCTTTTTTCTAAGAAAATCATACAATTACGGTAAATTTCTTACATTCGGAAGGCTAGTCCCCAATCTACCTATTACATATATTATCCTGCAACTATTATGTTAGGATTTGAATGGGAACTTTTATAACTTGAGGCAAATTGGAGTTTTAGGACTTCTCAGAAAGAAATTATGTGAATAGTAGATACAAAGAGAATACAAATGGTTTTAAAATCACCTCCAATTTTTTAGTCCTAAAACTTTATTCTGTTTCATCCTTTGCTGTTTTATTTTGGGGAATGTCAGGATTTGTATTTTGTTTTTATTTTTGTTTTTTGTTTTTTCCACTTTGTGCTCAAATCCAAACACTCACAATGGCAAAAAAAAAAAAAAAAAAAAAAAAAAAAAAAAAGACTCAAAATAGACCAATTGACCTGTTTTGCCTTCCCGTTAGCTGTGTGGTGACTGGTCTGAAGATTAAAACATTGAGTGTTTGCCAACATGAAGCTCACTGGCGTAAGTGCTACTGAGTTAAGAGAAAATGCGCTCTTGTCTTTTGTTTTTAGAGAATTTCACTTCACTGTGCAAATAAGGCAGAATTGTATTTGTCACCATTATCATTAATAACAAAACAGTAGGCACCATGCACTGATGGTGATGTATCAGGTTCTTCAAAGACCCATGGTCACGTGGTAAAGAAAATAAGTGGGCCCCAGCTGAAACTAGAACTCAAACACTGGTTTCCAAAATGAACAGAAAGGCTGGTGGTATCTAGATTGCCTGATGTACATTTTATATAAGGGGATCCTGCATGGTAATAATTTTAGGGTGTTCCAGAGAGTCAGAATCTCTAGAAGATGATAGGTAGAGGAAAGATACAGACAGACAGATAGATAGATAGATAGACAGACAGACACACAGACAGATAGATAGACAGATGGTAGATAATAGATAATAGAAGACCCCTAGAAGATGATAGACAGAGGATAGATGGTGAGATAGATAATGAGACAGATAGGTATTAGATGATAGATTATAGATTATAGATAGATACATATAGATAGATGATAGACAGCTGGTAGATAATAGATAATAGATGATAGATAATAGATTATAGATAAGCATGATAGACGAATAGGACCCAGGCTGTTGCCTCCCCAGTGGCTGCAGATCTCATCATATCTGTCATTATAATTGGTCCTAACAGCTTCCACCAGCTTAGCCAGAGCATCCTTGTCTTCCGAGTTAACCCGTGAGAAGGCAACAGTGTTGCATGTCTTCCTGTGTACCTGGTGCCCCAGCCTGGCCTTTCCCTTGATGATGCAGTAGAGCACCCCATCTTTTGTCAAATGGCCCCACCATTATATTACATTTGACACAGGGCAGGCAGGAAAACCACCAGATCAATGGGGTCTACATCATGGGCAGTCACCACCAGCTGAACCTTCTTGTTCTCTGCCAAGGTGGTGACTGTATTGACTCCTGCTAGGAGGACAGATAGTCTCTTAGTTGGGATATCCTCTTTGTCAGCGGCTTTCTTCTCAGCACGGGCCAATAGTCTTTGCCTCTTCTCCTGCTTTGTCTCTGGCCTGTACTTGTTCGCAAACTTAAGCAGCTGAGTAGCTGTTTGCCTGTCCAGGGTCTGGGTGAACTGGTTAATGGCAGGAAGGACTTTGAGCCGCTTATAGAGGATGTCTCTTTGCCGCTGCAGCCTGATGTAGCGGGGCCATTTGACGAAGTGTGTTAGGTCTCTTTTCGGCTGGATGTCCTGCCCAATGCAGTAGTTCTTGGGCCTTTTCTTAAACAAAGGATTGACCACCTTCTTAGCCTCCTTTTTCTTGACGACAGCAGGCGCTGGGGCCACCTTCTTCCCCTTGGTCTTCTTTCCTTTGGGCATCTTGCTCTGCTGGTGGAGAAAGAGAATTGGGAATTGTCATGATTTTCTAACTTAGGCATTTCTTCCCCCAATTATATCGACAATCTAAATTAACCATCTCAGATAGGTAGCTGGTTAAGTAGACACATAGAAGAAAAGAGTGTCACTGTGAGGACTGACTCTGTGATTATGAAGGCTGAAAAGTACCACACTGTGGCATTCTGAAACTGAAGAGTCTAAGGCAGCAGTAGCTGAGCTCTTGTGAAACTGATATAAATCTTGAAATCTCAACCCCAAGAGTCTTAATTCTGCTGTCCAGTGGCAGGAAAATCAGTGTCTCAACCCATGGACATACTGACGCAAACATTGGCTTTTGTTCCCTCCAGAACTTCAGCGATTAGAGGACCCCACAGTCTTCCTTAGCCCGCCCATATACTCAGTAGGCTACCTCTCGTGGACCACCTCCTCACATTCCTCCAGCAAACAGAGTGGGGGCAATAGTGCACTTTATCACTGCCATTTAGTGAATGCTCAATCCCATGCAGTTGATACCTAAAATTAACTATCACAGTTGCAGCGCCTGGGCTGTGATGAGGGACACATGCTGGGACTCAATGCAGGATGAGTTCAGATAGGGACATGCAGCCAGATTACAGGTGACTTGGTGACCTGCTTAAACAGTGCAAGTGGAATTCGATAGAACTCAGCATTCAAAAGGCCTTGAAGCTACAGGATCTGGAGTGTGGAACAATCATCACCACCGCTGATCTTAGGATGTGTGCTCTGTATGATTACTAAAGTCAAGGGGATCACACAGAAGATGCTGGGATGCAGACGGACAGCAGGCAGAGATGGTAAGACCAGCTTCTTCCCTCAGAGTCAACACACTGATTGGAATTTTTAAATTGGAGTGAGGAGTCCTGTGACGCCAAGCTTGGGAAGATTTGGAATCTCCAAAAAGGGGAATTTGTAGATAGACAGATGACCAAGGAATAAACTCAGGAAATGATAAGAGCAGCATAACTAATAAAGAAAGTAGCAACTGTGATGTTAGAGAGATTAAGACTTAAGAAAGAATCCTGGGTGCTGGCTCCTTGCTTAAGAACACAGGTTGGTCTTCCCAGAACCATATGATGGCTTGCAATTACCTGTATCTCCAATCATAGGAGATCCAATATCCTTTCCTGGACTCCAGGAGGGCCCAACATACATGAGGTAATTAGACACACATGCAGACAAAACAGTCATAAATAAAAAATAAAGATAAAGGTTAAATAATTAAAAATAAATAGAAGTAGGAGGTAGTGGAGGAAGCAGAGTCTTGCCGAGAAGCTAAGGAGAAGATAAAGGTGTGAGAGACCAGACCAACTCAATCTTGGGTTCAGGCTCCATCTTAGAGAACATGACCTAAGCTTAAAATTGAGTTAACCAACAAGCCTGCACCTAGCACTAGTTTCCATGTTCTTCCCAGCAAGCCCTAGAGACCTAGTACTATTCTCCAGGTCACTCCCTAACAACCACCAATCAGGAGGAAAGCAGAAGTTAAGTTTATCATTTGGTTCCCAGCATCAATCAATCATTTTAAAGGGCAACGAATTCCATACTAGCCCCCCAGTCAGATATGTGCCAAGGTGAATACCCCTGTGCTTGTTTGCTTAACTCTATAAATGCTTGCTTGATACTGGGCTCGGGGCTTCACCCTCCCAGCCTGCTTAGTCGGTGTCGGCAGTGAGCCCAAGCTCGAGCTTGAGTAAATAAGACTCTAGTGTGATTGCATCTTGCATTGGAATTGGCTCCTCGGTGGCCGTTTGGGGTTCATGATCCTGAATGGACACGGCAGGTGATTAAGCAAAGCATGTAGTGAGATGCTGGCTGTAAGGCTCTGAGTAGACAGAAGTTGTGTGAGAAAAAGTATGTTTGCCTAGGAGGTCATTGTTATGTGCCCGACTCTAAGAGCTAAGGTCTAATATAAGGAAGAAGTAAGAACTTGTCCATCAACTAAATGTAGAGGATGAAAACCGATGGAAATTGAGGGGGGAACTTGGAAAGGGGAAAGCATTCAGAATGTAAACAAAGAATATAGAAAATAAAAAAAGAAAAGAAAAACGACGGAAAAACAGCAGAGCTTTGAAAATTGTAAAGAAAATATGCTTCAAAGCTGAGATGCCAGAGGATTGAACTTATCCTTACTGAGGAAAGTGACCTAACTCTTCAGAGCTTCTGTATCCCTTTCTGTACCATGGAGATGCTTATGGACTCCACAAAGACTTTGGTGTGTACATTAGTCTGTTCATTCACTCACTCACTCACTCATTCATTCATTCATTTATCTATTCATTCATCCATCCATTCGTAAAACAGGGATACCTTAGCCCACTCATCGGTGTGGCCCAGGTACATAAAAATAAACAGGATTGTCTCTGTTACAGTTGAATGAGAGTAAGAGGAGAAAATCATTAAGGCCACAGAAAGGAGCCATATCACATTTGGGACAAGTGTGATGGGCCCAAACTGGGTGGGCTATGATCAACCAAGTGACCATGTCTACTGCAGAAGTTGATATTTTTGACAGATGATGACACACTCAGAGGTAATTGGAGCTGAGGTGAGACCTAAAGCCTGAAGAGAGAAAACATTTGCTGAAAGACAAAAAGCAGCCAGAAGAGTTAGGCTTGTAGGTTTGGCTTCAGCTGCAGGACAAAGTGGACAATCTGAAAAGAGGCCGGGCAACCATGACTGACAATCTGGGTAACTACTTGTTCAGGTAATTTTTAAAGGAGGGCTTTGTTTGTTTTGGTTAGTGTCATCTTTATTTTTAAAAAAGATTTATTTAATAATTTTAGTGAATGAATTGCATTTCCCCTAAGAGATATTGTCATTTCAACACAGTGCTGTTACACTACCTACCCTCAAGCTTGACAGTACTGCTTTGGAGAGAAGAAATACTGTGTTCAACTTTGAGTTTGGGAAGACTGGGGAAAATCCTGCAGATGGTTTGCACAAATACTCAAAAAAAATGTGAAGAGGCTCTGCACAGGTAAAGGAATAGGACGTGTCTAGTCTGCACAAGGAACTTGTGTATAATGAAGACACTCTTCTGTGCTTGCCTGCTTTATTTTAAGTGCAGATTTGCCATCCATCCAAGGGTGCGCTATTCTGCTGGGTGACGATTTGGGTCGTGTCATCCTGAAACCATAAGGTAACAGGGAAGGACTTTCATTAGCCTCTAGAACAATGTTTAACATGTGGATGGTGTTGACTAAATAAAATAAATAACCAATTAAACCAAGAAGTTGGTTGTTAGTAGCCATGTACAGAGTGCTTAAGTGAAAAATGAATCAATAAATGAATGAATGGGTGGGTGGATGAAAAGTCCACATTTCTGATGATAAAGAGAATAATTCATCTATGTCATTTTGAAGAATGTCCAGCATCTACAGAGCTCTTTTAGATTCTGAACACAAATATAAGTGTTTTATCCACAACAATCAAAGCATTTTTCACAAATGGTCCTTGTTTTATGACCTAGGGAAACAGACTTACGGTGCTGCATAATGATTTAAAGTGGCATAAGTATGGCTGGGAACCAAGATTCCAACCTGGTTTTGCCCAGCCTTAGTCCTGCACTCTTTAACAGTCTGGTGCTCCTCCACTCAGTTGTGCTGTGGACCTACAGAAGTCCCATTGGAGGCATTGTTACACACAGGGCCCTCCCCTGAAGCATGGAGGAAATGCATGGCTTGTCATGTTCTTTCTTCAAATTATGCATTGAAACTTGGGGGTGGGGTGGAATGGTGAGATTGCTCAGAGGTTAAGAGCACTGTCTGCTCTTCTAGAGGTCCTGAGTTCAATTCCCAGCAACTACATCATAGCTCATAACCATCTATAATAATATCTGATGCCCTCTTCTAGCATGCAGGCATACATGCAGGCAGAATGTTGTATAAATAATAAATAAAAAATCTTTGAAACTTGGGGGGGGGTTGCTAAATATCACAAAAAAATGTAGAAAACTTTTCACATGAAAATTGAAGTGTTTTCAATTCTTTAGTATGTTTTCTCACCTAAAATAACATTTTTGTCTTTGTTAATATTTTATTGACTTAAATAGCTATTTTTGGCCTACAGAAAATTCCAGTAGGCACCTCCCGTCAAAAACCTAGCAACAGCTTACATCATCATCTGCTACCATTGCCTGCCAGTCTCGAACTCTCCTCTCTTCTCTCTTCCTCTCTACTCCCTTCTTCTTCTTCTTCTTCTTCTTCTTCTTCTTCTTCTTCTTCTTCTTCTTCTTCTTCTTCTTCTTCTTCTTCTTCTTCTTCTTCTTCTTTTTCTTCTTCTTCTTCTCCCCCCTCCTCTCCCCTCTCTGTTTCCACATGTTCCCAATCAGCCTTTCTTTCTCTCTGTTCTTCTCCATTACTGCTGTCTCTGCCCTCATGCTCTGTCTGCTTGCCTCTCCCCTTCTCCAGGTTTCCATTCGCTTTCCTTCCCCTAAATCAGGTCTATCACAGGAAAAAAATTAACTGAAAAATAAGTCAAATCGAGTATGATCACATTTTAGATTAAGTCTTTAAATAATAAATGTTAAGTGCTGCCAACGCCCAGCGGAGAAGCTGAGGTCAACATCTAATTTGAAATATTAAAAGTGGATACAAAACTATTTCTGCAATGCAGACAATTAAGTGTATTGTTGTTGACGATGGTGCTGTTGGTAAAACATGCCTCCTGATATCCTACACAACAAACAAATTTCCATCGGAATATGTACCAATTGCTTTTGACAACTATGCAGTCACAGTTATGATTGGTGGGGAGCCATACACTCTTGAACTTTTTGATACTGCAGGGCAAGAGGACTATGACAGACTACGGCCTCTAAGTTATCCACAGACAGATGTTTTTCTAGTATGTTTCTCAGTGATCTCTCCATCCTCATTTGAAAATGTGAAAGAAAAGTGGGTGCCTGAGATAACTCACCACTGCCCAAAGACTCCCTTCTTGCTTGTTGGGACCCAAATGGATCTCAGAGATGACTCCTCTACTATTGAGAAACTTGCCAAGAACAAACAGCAGCCTATTACTCCAGAGACTGCTGAAAAGCTGGCGCGGGATCTGAAGGCTGTCAAGTATGTGGAGTGCTCCACACTCACACAGAAAGGCCTAAAAATGTGTTTGATGAAGCAATATTGGCTGCCTTGGAGTCTCCAGAACTGAAGAAGAGCCGCAGGTGTGTTCTGCTTATTAATGCATCTCCAGAGCCCTTTCTGCACAGCTGGTGTTGTCATCATACTAAAAGCAATGTTTAAATCAAACTAAAAATTAAAAATTAAAATTAGTTTCTGCAATAGTGACAAAGGCCCTGCACCTACCCACATGCACTCGTGTGAGAGACAAGGCCCATTAGTATGGGCCCCCGCCCTTCCAGTAATAGTTAATTTTGAAAAATTAGGTATTGTCTGAAAAGCATTGAGTGCTAGTTTTTGTTTTCCTTGTTTTTTTTAAAAAAAAAAAAAAAACAACAAAAATCCCTGAAACGTTTTTTTTGTTTTGTTTTGTTTAAAAGCAAGGCATGCTTCTGTTGACTGTAAGAGACTAATTTAAGTTGTCAAAGCTGCTCCCTGGCTCCATTTTGGAGAGTAATCTGGGGCATCTTAGTAACTTCTGTTTTTGTTTTGTTTTGTTTTTCCTCAACACTTCTCTCCTTTTGGGGTGTGTATGGGGTTGTTTCTTAGACTTGTATTTTAAAATTGGTTAACCAGAGGACAGCCTGTGGGGGAGGAGGACAGATTATTTCCACATCCCAATGTCTAGGTCTAGTTTAGCAAATGTGTCCCCACCTGGTGCTCTTAGGAAGGAGAATAGAAATGCCTCGTTTAATAACATACTCCTTCTTGAAAGTTGCCTTTTCTCTCCACCCTTAAGTGGATCCAGTCTTTGATGAAACTCATGAAGATGTGTAGAAGCTGTCTTGCCCCTCTTTCTAGGATGCACTCTACATGTGACTATAGCTTTCAAGGGTATTTGTTTGCCATTTGCTGATTTGGGAAGGGGGATACTTTCTAACTTCTTTCATTGATAAATGAAAAAAGAATTGCACCTTTTGAAATACACCAAATGGATTGAGTTCCTAACTAAAAAAAAAAAAAAAAGAAGAAGTTTTTTTGCCCCTGTCAGTCATTTTCTTATATGCTTAGTATAGGTTTACAACTCACTGTAGTGTTCCTAGATTGAGCTGAAGACCTGGTCCGTGGAGTTCTTTAGGGATGGTGTTAGGAAGCACACCTTACTGAGGATGGCTGGCGCCGCTCAGGTGATGAGTTACAAGCCTGCTTCGTTAAGAAGCTATGAGCATGTGGGTGGGGAGCATACTTTCGACCAACATGAGCACCAGACAGGGCTATCCCCTTTTTTCTTCCATGCCTATGAGGAACCTTTGAACAACTGGCCGAAGCTCTCTCAAGAAAAATGGCGAGAGCCTCATGATTCTTTATAAGTGTTAATAGAGAGTTTAATCAGATTATTTTGTTTGCAGGTTCCAGTTTTTAAAAATGTTTAGGTAATCTCCTTCCCCAGTCTTGATCATGTGGATTCATTAGTTCTGAACCGTGCTTTCGTGTGTCTCAACTCTTTGTAGATAAATTCTTTTCAGATGTATTAAACAAACAAAACCCTTCACAAAAAAATTAAAAATAAATGTTATTTATTGATATATCAGTTGATGTAACACTATTAATAAAACAGGGCATTTACAGGAATCAGGAAGATGGAAACCAGTTTGGAAAGAACAGAGAAGGCTTTGTAGGTTCACAGTCATCTGATGAGCTGATCCTAATGTGTGTTATTCTTTGGCATTGATTTAATATTTAAGTAAATGAAAAATAAAGAAATGATAATTTTCTAGTTAACTCTTGAGATAATTGCATGCAACATTTAGCAGAAAGAATGTTTTTAAGGTGGGAAAGTTAAGAGTCAGGTTGAAAAATGATAATATGAAAATATACCACAAGAGGGCATCCCAGCCTCATGTGATTCAAATTCATTCTTCAAGTAGCACTATTAAGGCAGAATATAGCTAAGCTCTAGGATCTGTTTACCTACAGGGGAAATAGAAAATAYTCAACTTTCCTCCTTCCTTCCTTTCCTCCCTTCCTCCCTCTCTGTCAGTTGTGCTTGATTTTATTTGTATATGTACTTACCGTTGTATCAGATTAAAGTTCAGTGGAAGTCTTTAAAGAAATAAAATGCAAATTAGTTCTATTTGTCTAGAGTACGACTCTCATTCATTCATTCTTCTTTCCATTATGCATTCAGGGATTCATCCAGTTATCCAATCTACACAAATATATGTCGTGCTGCTTTTCTGTACCCGACCAAGAACAAATAGGCCCTAGAGATGCAATGGGACACAAACATCTCATATCATTTGTCTTTAGTATAGGAACAGCATAACCACAGAATCACAGACAACTTTCAATCACTAAGTTCTGTGAAAAAGAAGAATGCAGCCTTGTGAGGTCACTAGGAGGTTCTTTCTGGGGTAGTAATACGAACAGAATAATGCATTTGATCAGAAACATGAAGATGAGTTACATAAAGGGGAGAGAAAAAAAACATTCTATTGAAAGGGACACAGGCAAGGCCTTGCAGCAAGGCAAGAAGAAAACGTGGGTGTTAAATGAGGAGGCAACTGACAGCAGTGCAGACAGCCTCGTGATGGATCTTCCACAGCTTTGCAATCTGACCTTAAAGATTCTTCTTCAGAACAAAGACCAAGAGGATGCTGTTTCTGTAGAAGCCATACTGACACATGGTAAAGGAATAAGCCACCCATTCTGCCTCAAGGACTGCAATGGGGTAGTACCCCATTGACCTGGGTATTATGAACTTGGTGGTACTGTAGAACATCATCTAAAAACAGTAATATAATCTCAAACTCATTAATATTAATCAGAGTTAAGATTTTCTTTTAAAGATCCAGGACTTCCCCAGAGTGTCTATTTTCTTTTTTTATTTCTTACATTCTTTGTTTACATTCCAAATGATTTCCCCTTCTCGGTTGCCCCCTCCCCATAAGTCCCATAAGCCCTCTTCCCTCAGCCCAGCCCATTCCCCATCAAACCCCTCCCACTTCTCTGTCCTGGTAATCCCCTACAATGCTGCATCAAGCCTTTCCAGGACCAGGGCCCTCTTCTTCCTTCTTCTTGGGAATCATTTGATATGTTAATTGTGTCTTTCAAAGCAAAAAACATTGTTCTTGAAGACAGGACACAGAAGATACACTATCTTTAAAAACAAATGGAACTAGTTACCTCATCCACAGCAAAACAAAATCCACTAAAATATAAAAGATATGAACAAAAATGCTTACTTTATGGTCACATTGTCTCCAAAAGAACCACATCTTAGAAGCTAGACCAGTTGGTGCAACTGCACAAATGTTTATCTTACTTGGGGGTCTCAGTTGTTCTCATGTGTAAGTGGAAGCATTGGCCTAGTTTATGTTCTTCTAAGTCTGTGACTCTATGAATTTACTCATAGAAAGCAATATGTACATGATAGTAATTTAAGGTAAACAGAATGGATGCTGCATTCCTTGGAATGCATTGAATGCAGATATGTGAGTGGGAAGTAGAGGTTTTGCATATTAACTTCTGGGTCTTCACATTACATGGGCAGGAGCTGCACTAATGTTATTGATAGTTCACCATGCGTAAGGTCTTATTGCTATTATTTAGTCTTCAGAAATTCCTTGTGAGATAGATTTTAAGAAAGCTAACACAGACTCAAAAATATGTTTCAAGTCCTATAGTTCAGTCATTCTCGCCTTATTTTTTTTTGAGACAGAGTCTCATTGAACTTGGAATTCACTGATGCTTAGACTGGCTGCCAGTGGACTACTAGGATCCTCTGGTCCCAAGTCTCCAGTGCTGAGCTTGTAGAAATGCACAGCACATTGAGGTGTTTTTCTCTCTGTTTTATGTTTATGGCTGTTGTGCTTATATGTATGTCTATGTGCCATGGATGTCTAGTGGCTGTGACCACCAGAAGATGCCATCAGATCCTCTCAGACTGGAATTACAGTCACTTGTAAGTCATTATGTGGGTGCTGGGAATAGAACCTGGAGCCTCTGGAAAACTAACCAATGTGTTTACCAGCTGATCCATCTCTGCAGCTCCACCTGTTTGAGCTTGTTTTTCCTTCCTGATGTGTGTGCTAAGGATCTGAACTCAGATCCTCATGGCATACATTTTACTGACTGAGTCATCTCCCCAGGTTCTAAGAGTTGAAACTTAAAAAAAAGAAAGGTTTAAGTATCGAAGGAAACAGTGGTAACGACTAGAATTATAAATATGGAATTGAAGTGGTCTGTTGAATAAGTACCAAGAATTTTACTACATTCTCACATGTTAAAAGTGATTCATAGACTTGACTAAAGTAATTAAACGTGAGTTTTCCCAGATGTGGCCGTGAAGGTGCACTTTCCCTGAGCACTCGGCTGACTTGTTATGGTGTCCTTCCTGTGGCCGCAGAGGACACACCAAGGACTTTTCCTCCAGAGCTGTTTTAAAGGAACAAGTAGATACTGAATTTTCACCACTGTCTCACTTCATCTTACCTTGAGGACAATTTGTGAACTTTGTTTCTTTTTTTCTTACATTCTATGCACCTGGACGAAGGCCTTCTCCATGATCTTGCTGTGCTGGGAAGTGGCTACATATTTTATATTGAGCCATGTCTATGACTTTCCTTCTTAGATATCCTTAGAGTCTGAGATATACATCACATCGACGGTGAAACTGTGAGGTGAGATCTGATCTATGTGAACCACGTAATTCATGGTTTTTGTGTCTAGATCTGTTCTCACAAGAGTCGCCCTCAGGGAACACTTGTTTCAAGTCTGTTTTTTTGGTGCACTACATAGAACTTATGTACATGTTGATTCAACTGTAGTAGTAGTGATTTCATAGCCCTCATTTGATGGGCACAGTTGACTTCAAACCTCTCTGTGGTAGCAGCAAAAGGTGAGTGTATGCCATAGATAATACTTGCCTATGAGTTCGATCATATGCTCATCTGATAGTCAATAAACTGAGTTTGAGTTTTGATTCATTACCACACTTAGACATTTGTACTGTTCTATGCCAGCAGAAAGATGTAAAAATAACAAAACTATAATAATGGTGGTTTGTGAGATAAAAATTGACTAGCTTCATTCTCATTAGGAGTGCTTGTAGCTTGATGAAAGTATGATGAGGGTATGATACGGCCTATGTTTTGCCCTTTAGACTGAAAGCATATTTCTATTATCTTGCCAGATTACCTTCTCATCCAACAAAAAAGCCTGTTTATAGCACCTGTCTGGGAGAGACTGGCCAGGATGAGCTTGCTTGCCAGCATCCTGGTTCAGCACAAAGTCTACACAATGGCAACACAGTCTCCTTCATCATACTGTTTTGGTTTTCAAAAAGTGTTAAGGTGTTTTCTAACAGGAGACAAAGGTTTAAAGATGTGCTGAAAGATCTAGGAAGCAGTTCTGCAATACAGTAAATAGTAATCAGTTCAATAGTTTATCATCAGGAAGAAGGGGTTAACTGAGGATACCCCATTGCTTCAGGAGTCTATAGCAATTTAAAATCTATCCCCACTCTTACACCAGGGAAACATTGTAAATGATAGACATTATTGCTTGAATGTTTTTCCCATCTGATAAAATGCCATTTCATTTTCACTATAATGAAAACACAAAATGATTACAATTCAAAGCCTACATAAGAACATGCAGAGTCAACTCAGTAAAGGTATTAAATCTTTTTCTTCCCTTAAACTGTGTAATGCACTCGGCTGAAGGCATTTAATGTTTCTGTCATTACCACAGACTCAAAGAATGGCAGCAGTGTTCAAGCCAAACATGGAAGGCTGAGATCTTAAAATCAAAGATATCATTGGGAATAAGGATTTTTGAAACATCATGTATACGTCCGCAGCTACTACAAAAAACATCCCCCCACTCTAAAGAACTCAGGTTAAAAAGGGCCAGTTTGAGCCCTTCCTAGTAATGAGACTTTACAATGGATGCAGGTCAGCACAGACCAAATGAAGGCTTGCTTTATGAAATAATGGACTTAGAATTAATAAATGCACGCGCGCGCGCGCGCGCACACACACACACACACACACACACCTCTTATCTTTTATAATAACTTTGTTTAGCATCTTTTCTTATTTCTTCAGCATCCTGTCTGTCTGTTGTCAGTCACCTTACAAAGATTGCAAAATACTCTTTGGTATTCTGCATAGAAGGTAAATTGTCAAAATAATTTTTTAATATGACATTATGGAGTAAATGTGAGTTTTTTTTTAAAAAGTTTTATTTATTTATTTCATGTATGTGGGTACACTGTCACTGTCTCCAGACACACCCGAACAGGGAGGGCATTAGATCCCATTACACATGGTTGTGAGCCACCTTGTGGTTGCTGGGAATTGAACTTAGGACCTCTGGAGGAGCAGTCAGTGCTCTTAACTGTTGAGTCATCTCTCCAGCCCAAGTTACTTCTTTTTCTATCCTCTCACCTGCTAAGGAGAGATGGTAGCTTCATGCTAAACCTATATGCAGACTTATTTTTATATTCAGTTATCCTTGGCAGGGTGAGATCATGGGGGTGTTCTAGATGACTCTGAGTTCAAAAATAAAATAACACCAAAGTCATAGCCAAAAGTTTGGCCTGAGAAAGTAAACAGACCGACATGGAGTCACAGTCAACCTGCTAGGTGTGTTATCAGACAGTTAATATCATTTTCTGGTTTCCAGGATGTTGATACAGTATTGTGACTTCTATAATAGAGGTATGGGGCTTGAATGAGGGACAGATTTCTAGAACATGACTTACTCCTTATTAGGACTTCAGTTGAGTTTTTTTCTTGTCCTTTGTCTTAAGGTGGTCCTAATTCCAATGGTTACATAGCCAACAAAGTGATTCCCCAACGAACCCTACTTTCCCTTTCCTTTGAGGGCATGGGAGAAAGCCTTGTACCTAGACAGTCACTTCCCACATGATCTGCCCTAACAACAGATCATCCAGGCACTTTTCAGTATCTTCCATTGACTTTCAAAGACATATCCTTTCAAGGATCGTGAACTATAGCGATGGTTCAAATGCCATGTTTGCTGTGATGCTTTGCTGAAGCAGTTGGAAGGAACATTCACAATCTCAGGCATTGCTTAGACCTCAAGAGAATCACAAGGGCAAGAATAACACCAGTTTTCCAGAAGTGAAGTGGCATGGTATCACTGGGCAGCTAAACATGGAAACAAAGAAAGAAAAAAACCCTCTATCTTTTGATCACCACACTTACAAAGTTATTTAAGGGAAAGCTAAAGTAGCCTGCTCTTTACATCATTAGCTCTTACTTCTAAAATTGCATTCATCATAGTAATAGTAGTATATTGGCTCAAACTCAAGATGCATGGTTTCCTTTTTATATTTAAGGTATTTTATAATCAATCTGTAAAATTTATATTTAGAAGTCCATATTCTTTTTAAATGATGTTAAATCAACAGCAATTGATAAAGACTTAGACCTATGGGAAAATGGAGTTCTGAAATCATAATCCTTTGGGACGGTGCCTCTCAGATAATTAATTACTCTTGAATTGACTGAGATAATCTGTGATGGGCCCTCGGAATAAGTCACATAGATAAGAAAGAAAGAAACATGAACAAGAAAGAAAGGCTTTCTTCATGTTATAATCCCCATGTACATGTGAAGTAGTGGACACTATTCTAGGTAATACTTGGACTTTTATTTTTTTGATATTGCTTTAAAATTCTCCATATCTCTTCAAAAATAGGAAAGGCTATATGTGTCAATGATCTCAAAAAAGAACAATACCTTTCTCTTTCACTGCTGCCATATAAATTTTCTTAATTCTCAGCATCGCATCATGCCTCTTTCTTTGAAAGTCACTATAACAGTTAGGGTAAGGTTCCTATACGCCACTCCAAACCTGCATAGTACTGCTTAAGGATGTGTACATACTCGCCGATGTGAAATGCAAAGCTATGTTCTAGCTGTGCACACACATAGCTTTTACATTTGAGGAAAATTCAAATTGCTCCTTTCTTCCTTCTGCTCTACTAAAATGCCACTGAGTTAACTTGGGACTGTTGCATAAAACCCACCAACAAACCGACTCCTAAAAGTTCTTCCCTTTCCCCTAAAACAATTTTTAAAAGACTTACATTCTTTTTGTACATCCTTTTGTAACAAACATGAAAATGGTCAGCCTAAAAAGTAGTCCATAGCTTCACAAGACAGAAATCACCCTCACAATACCATATACTTCATTTTCCAAAACCAAACTAGCATGACTGTCCTCTACTCTGACTGCCCTTCCACCCCAATCTTTTCATCTGAGCATGCTGACATGATTGATACAAAGATCTCTTTTCATTCTTTTGGTGCTTTTTTTGGCCCAGGTATTTAGGATCTCTGCCTGACTTAAGCCTTCTCTGAAGAGGGAGCCACAACTATAACATCTCTACCTTATCAACAAAACTTTCAAAGATACAGGGGACTCACCGTCAGGATGCATTTCCATGCCTGTCATGTATCTACCTACTGATGTTCCACGATGATGCCTAGTTTTCGAGCTATACAATATGACACATCCTAGCTCATTCTCTATGTTTGATATCCTCTTATTTGGAAGTCTTTTTATACCTTTCCAAGAGCAAAGGTTATGATTAAATAATGCTACTTGTTGAAAGTGTGAGGCAGCAGGATCTTGATTTTCAGGCCAAGCTAAGCTCTGCAGCAAATTCCAGGCCAGTATGTGCTGCACAGTGAGACCCTGTCTACAAATAATTAAGGAAGAAGCAACACAAGGTAGAGGAAAATGATCATCTTTTACCTTGGCAATTCTTACCTGTTTTTAACCCATAAGCTCCATATAGTTTATTTCAAAGTAAGGTGTGAATTCTGTAAGTTAAATGAGTTTGAAACACAGGGCACAATGCTATGGCCGAAAGCCTCACATCTAAGACAATGTCAGCTTGCCATTCTGAAAAGCAACTCATCCACAGGAAATAGTCAAAAAAAGGACGTCATTTAATTAGTGACACATAGACTTTTGCATAGAAAAAGTTACAAAGTAATACAGAAAAGGCCAGGTACAGTAATTTTAAAAACATATTTATGAGTATAGCTTTGCATAATGTTTAACATTCTCTTGTTTATTGCTTTCTCCACACAGCAGAGAAATGAAGTGCATAAGGATACGTGCTGTGTCTTTATCTTTCAAATATAAAATCTTATGTGCTCAACTTCAATGTATTAAGAGATTATTTTGTCATTAAACAAGATAAAAAAAATCAAAACCAAAACACCATTATGTAGCACTAGTCTAGGCATGGACAAAAATAATTTATGTACAACTCATTGCATACATTCGTTGTGATTTGGGATCAAATGCAGTCTCTAACTTGACCAGGGCATTTATACCATGTAGCTTTTCCCTTCCATATCATCTCTACTCATCTCATTACTTCCAGAAATGCAGCACTCCCCGCCCCAGACAGACCAAAAAACAGACATTACATGTTGTCAGGAGAAAACTGGAGAAGTTGAACATTATAAAAAATAGTCCAGGTGAAACAATAAATTAATCCAAACCATTGCAAACTGAAGAGTTTTCGAGTTGGTGTGGATGAGCCTCTGGTGGGCACACAGTGGGTAACTGCTTCTAGCATGGTGTACCTGTAAGTTTACATAAAGAAGCACTGTGCTTTAAGCCAGGGCTCAGCAGAGGTATGGACACTTGAAGGCAGAGCAGAAATGCTTGTTAATGGGGCCTACGGTGGAACTGCTTATTTCGCTGCATTGCTAAATGTCACTGCTTGGCAAGTCTGTATAAAGAAAACAAAAATAAAACTAGGTCTTTCAACTTAATTTTCATTCATCTTTCTCGCCAATAAAACCTGTTGGTTTCCAAAGATCTGCAGCCCAGCACATTGTCTGCTCTGTCCCTTTCTCAACCAAACAGCTCTACTACCCTTCTGATCTTGTGCTATATTTTACATTCCTTAGTCCAGGCACTTAGAAAACATGGCATTTCTTTTTCTTCTCCCTTCTAGCATCAGGAGAACTCAGTTATGGCGTTTTTCTTTTCCAAGTCAGGAGTATGAATGCACCACTGGGTCGTGACATCAGTGTATTTTCCAAAAAAAAAAAAAGTTTAAATGGACATGGGTGTGCTGCTTTCAAGTTGCTGATGTTAGTTGCCAAGCTGCCTTAAACAAAGGGAAAAAAAACTACATTTCCATTTGTGCGACGTTTGCTTCTCAGATCGCTTTATTGCTGCTGCGTGGATCTGTACGTATCTGTATGACTACCTTCAGGGTGCAGAGGTTTGAAGCTGATTCCAAAGTGGAGGACATCAGTCACTATTGCAAAGAGATTCAAGAATAATTTAAAAGGCTCCAACTTCTGTCCCCCAGGGTCGGTAAGGTTTACTGTTTGTCCCACTGCTTGTCTGCTGAGGACTGGAGGCTGCAGAGACTGACAAGGGTGGGCTGATCGCTGTTGCAGCAGCAACAGCGGCTGCTGCTGCCGCGTTGGTCGGGAGCATGGGAAAGGCCCCTGCGAAGGACAGAGGGAAGCTGTGTGCAGCGGCTGTGGCCGCTGCGGCTGCAGCATGCACAGTGGCCGAAAGAGACAGGAGAGAGGTGGAGAGAGGTGGCACGCAGGGTGCAACGGTGCCCGTTGATGGCATCCGAAGAGCAGAATCTGCATGGGCAAATGTTGCTGTGAGGAGGGCCGAGCCATGAGCAGGAGGCACTTCTGAAGATGTGGAGAGGCGACACGGGGTTGACTCCGATGTGTGGAGTCCATTGGGTTGGAGCAGGGCTGTGGGGAGATGGTGGAAAGCAGCTGCCCAGTGGTGAGGGTGCAGGGGGTGATGGTGGTGGGCCATGGTGGACGTCATCACTGCGGCCTCCCGCTGGGAGGCACAGGTGCTGAGGTGAGAGACAAGGCGCACGCGTAGTGGGTCCGATGGGTCAAGGCCTTCCACCGAGCTTAGGTACCTAGCGACTTCTGTCAAGCACTCCCGGAATCCAATGCTCATGAAGTCCGTGGCAAGAGCATGGGCGTCAAAGTAGCCTAAAGAGGGGTTGAGGAGAGTTTGAGGTGAGGGGGCAAAAGATGGGAAAATGATACAGCTTGGAAGAACAGCCATCTGCTTAGATGGCACTCTCGTGTTCTCTAGAGATGAGATGACTCGTTCTGAAAACACAATGGCTACTATGATCTTTTTTTTTCTTCAGGAGTAAAGAAAGGGTACTCTACAAGTGGCATGCACAACAACTTTAGCAGTGTTGTTAAACTAGGGTTGAAATGTCACAATAAGAAAAAACAAGATGGGGCATTTATGTTTTGAATACCCCCCCCCAAGTGGGAGGAGATGTCTTTGCTTTAGTATTGTRGGATAATGACTTTCCTCAAAAAACGTGCGTTTTTTAGAAATAGAAAAAGTCTCAAGGAGTCGGCTTTTCCAGGATAGGACCCAGGACAGCTAAGTGCATACTCGGCCTCTGAGTACCAATAGCCCTTTTTTTTTTTTCATCGAAAGCATTTACAATGTATCACTTTATGCTTTGACAGAGCAAAATTCGCCTATTTCCTTTAGACTGTTTTATATTTGTAGCATTATGAGAAACTTGTTATGTTTACTGCATAATCTGGAAATGATAAAAGGGTTTTTGGGGCAAATATAACCAGTAGGACAGCAGAAATAGCACTAAGCTGAGGAAGAGACCATCATGAAGGGCTGGGTATCAGCAGTAAAACTGGTTTTTATCCCTAGTCCCCAGAGCCCAGGATTAGGAGAAAAGGCTGTTCCTCATGAGGATGCCTCCGTGGAAGGATCCCACATGACAGTTTTTAGGGTTCCCTTCAGGCTTGAGCTTCTGACTTTCTCAAAAGGAGGAAGGCATGGATCACAGTCCACAGATTCTGAAAAAACTGAGAATTTGGGTTTTTCCCTAGAAACTATTATAATCTTATGACAGACCGAAAGGAACATATTAACTTCTTTGAATTTCGCTGGTGTTTGTAAAGTAAGTGACATTTGAGGTCTACTTGCTCTATGGCTGTATATGGCTGGGTCTCATTGCATCTTAAGGAATGTGAATTATGTAATTCCTATTCTATTGTTGGAAGCAGAGGGAAATGATGATGGGCAGCTATCGCATCTAAGTGACTCTTGAGCCCATAACCACTTCCTCTGTACCAGTGCAGGTTTCTAGGCTTCAAGCAAATTAATTTAAAACCATCTGTGAGGAGCCCTTCATCATTGTCTCTATGCTACAAAGGATAAAACTGGGGCTCAGAGAGGATGAGTTGACTTAGGCCCAGTGACAGAGCTAACGAGCTGGAGAACCAGAAGTCACTATCATGCCAAGTACCTTAGCGCCCATGTCCTTCTTCTTCACTAGAGGCAACTGGGAGTCTGGGCCTGTGAGCAAACACTGGCGCTCCCTCTTGTTCAAGGCCTACACATTCTTCCTGGGATGGCCTCTCTAGGGACCCAGCGGTCAGACAACTTATATGGCATATGGTTGGAAATATCTGCTTACTAACTCATCTGGGGTGAATTTAAGACTGCTCAAGTAGTCATGAGTAAGAAGTAATATCAAACTTGCTATAAGGTGAGGGGACAACATTATTCTTCAGAAGTACAACACATGCCAAATATTTGAGCCTTTGACAGCAATTCTTTACCCTTTGGCTACCAATCGGAGAGAGGGTGGAGTCATCCATAGCTTTCCATGACCATGTCTAAGTTCACTGCTCTCCTGGAATCCCAACGTAGCAGGTTAGAGATAGTCACACTACTTAGAACTTGTGGAACACATGCTGCTAGCTTAACCCTCAAAGACCAGCTGGTTACTTCCAACTCAGGTCAAAGGTTGCAGCCAAGCTGGGAGGGATAACGGACTTCTAAGATCTAATCATTGGCTTCTATGTTACAAGAAGATTTGCATCCTATATTGACTGTCCTTGGGTCAAGACAGTTTCTTAGGACATTGTGACCTGAGGCAGATTATAGGCATCATGTACAGAAGTCTCTCTTCCTGCCATCGGTATGGGATGGTTTGGGTCAAGGCTGATGTTCTATCAGTTTTCAGATTAGTAAAAGTGATTTGCTTTTAATTCCTTGCCCTGCCCTGCCCTGCCTTGCTCAAATCTAGGGCCACAGACTGTGTAGGGGAAGCCTAAATTGTGCCCTAGAGGCCTTCAGCCTTCAGTCTCAGCATTTAGACCGTGATGCATTCTCTCTTTGTTCAGTTGTGAATAAATCTGGCTGAGATGGATGTCAAAGGTATGCTTGAAGAGGCACTAAGATAAGCCATAAGTCTGACCTGAAGTCAGACTAGAATTAAAGCAGGAAAATGAATCTGAATGGGTATTATGACTCTCATGATTTCATCCTTTTGTTTGTTTGTTCTTTTATCATGGGGGTCCTACTCTGACCTGACAATTCTTCCATGAGATACAACTGTCCAGTATAGAGGACAGTCTACCATGGCAAGTGGATATCTACTCCTATGAGTTCTCCTCAGGAAGAGCCTGGTCTGTTGATGTTTCTAGTAGAGATTTAGTTACTGTAGTTCAAATGTTATAGTTTGTGTAAAGTCAAGACAGGCCAAAATAGTCTGGGCAACAATGACAAAAAATAATTCTAGAGTCATTTCCTTTAAATGGCTAAATTATCTGGGTCTCAGCCTTGATTGAATGAGAGGGAGAGAGGAGAGCCATGTATCCCAGCCTTGGATGTTTGTGTGTTTGTTTTGTTTTTCTGTCCAGATTCTAGCATGAACTTCTCAAATCCCAAACAAATGTCTGATTAGGCTGCTATGAAGGAAGCTTTGCTCCCACAGTATTATGAAAGCAAACACAAACCCAGGGCCTAGTGTTTCTTTTGTTCTAGAGGTTCTTTCCCAGGAGTTCAACCCTGCCATTAGCATTGATTTCCACAGCTTTAATCTGGGACTGCCTATCTCAGCTCATCAGAGGGATGAGCTCTGTTCAACTGTGATTTCCTTATGACATTAGAGGGAAAGGAAGAAAAGAGAAAGGTAGAAAAGGGGTGAAGAATGGTACCAAATCTTACCTTTACCCCCTGTAGCCTGGAGCATCTTCAAATGATCCACTGTCATTTGCAATATTTCAGCCTTTTCCAACTTGGCAGATCCCTTCAGAGCCAAATAATAAAGTCTTATGAGTCAACAGAAAATAATCTTAGAACATTAAGTACTGAACTTAGTACCATGGTGCCAATCTTTTTTCCTCTTATTATAAAATTCTATGTTTAATTTCATCGCAGGAAATACTTGAAAGATTTTAATTGCATATATGCATGTGCATGTGTGTGTCTATGTGTATGTATGTGTCTGTGCATGTGTGTGTGCATACAGGCAGATACCAGGTCAGCACCAGAATCTACTGGAGCTGGACTTAAAAGTGCTTATGAGCCACCCAGTATGGGTGCTGAGCCCAAATTTGTGTCTCCTAGAAGAACAGTTCATTCTCTTAACCTCTGAGTCATCTGGGCAGACTCTGAATTCATTTTAAATTTTATATTTAAAACACCAATTACTACAGCATAGCTGATGGCATTAACTTGCAAAGACCAGAACAAGGCATCAAAGGAATGATTGATTGAATAGTAAGAGCAATTATGTTCCTAAAATCATCCTACAAACACTTTAAAAACTGCAAATCTCTTGAACTTTGAACTCTGCCTTCATTAATGATATATTTTCTTAAGGGACATTTTATTGTCATTACTATTGAAGTCTACAGCAGTTAAACAGTTGAATGTTAATTCTTGAGGATATAGATATAGTACTTTAACAAAGCATCAAAAGTAGAACGTTCAAAAATAGAAGAAAAAAAAAAATCCCAGTAATTCTTTAAGATAGCCAGTAAAAGGAAAGGAACTAGAAAAGGACACTCAAGGTTACCAGCAGGTGTCACTGTGAATTCTAGGATCACAAACAGAAAGGACCAATTTGCAGTTTACTTAAGGAGCATCTTTTGTGCCTAAGGATTTACCACGCATTCAAAACTATTCTTAAAATATTCCATGCAGCTTGGTCTTCATGTGGGAGCCCTAACAGGTGGAGGGGGCTGTCTTGGTCTCTGTCCCCTGCCATTGGATTCCCTTCCCCTACCTGAACTGCCCGGTTGGGCCTCAGTGGGAGAGGGTGTGCTTAATCCTGCTAGGACTAGATGTCCTGGGATGGGTCCTTTTACTGAGGAGAAGGGGAGCGGACAATGGGGGGACTTTAAGGTGGGACGGGGAAGGGAGGAAGGATGGGTCTGTGATCGGGATGTAAAGTGAATAAAAATGTAAATTATTGGAAGAAAAAAAAAACCTTACAAAAACGTACAAAAAACATAGTCTTGCAAATACATTTTCATTGTTCCTCTTCTTAAATAAAGCAGTCTTTGGAAACCAACTGAAAGAAATGCCCCACTTATAGTGACTTGGGGCTTGGTGGCTTCTAACTAACTTCCTAGAGGAGCTGAATAATTAAACCAATATGTTTTTTCTTATACTTTTCTTTAAAAAAAATTATCAGCAAACAGTAAATAGCAGGAGTGTCAGTTCTTTGGCGTCTCTAAAGAGTACTCTCCTCTAATTGTGGCAGGGCCAGCTCACTGGGGTTGGCAGCCAGACCCTGTAAATGGGAAAGCGTGTGTTTACAGTAACTAGCTGCCAAAGGACTGAGGCTTGCTCTTAAGGTTTAAGTCAATATTTAAGAAAAGAGCCTAACAAACTAAGACTAAGGGAAAAGATCACAGAGCGTCTGCTTCTCAGTGTCACGATATAGATGTTTCGGTACTCAGAAAAGTACTCGAAAAAGTAAAACAAGCAACAGAGGTTATCTTCATTTCATTTGCAGCGCCTTAATCCGAAGCATAATTTATAGTCCGTGTAAGTTATCAAAGACAGCGTTGGCACATGAATTGCAGAGTTTATGTTTATTTTTTCTCTGTCTTAAATACATAGCGTCAACAGTAGCAGAACATGTCCTGCGCGTCTCCTTGTTCACCATGTCCATGAAGATGTCTGAGCAGCTGCCGTGAAAGTGGCCAACGGCGGGCCGCCCTGGATGGCCTCCAGAGGCTCTCTGTGGGGCTTGCTTTACAATGTTTGCAGAATCATGAAGTAAACAAACCAACAAAAACGGCATAAACAAGCAACACCCGATTAGGAACTTGACTGAGAACACTATCAGCACAGAAATGGCTGCATGCTTGGGAATGCACTCTTAGAAGCCTCCCTCTGCATCAGCCACAGAGGCAGAACAAGAGACATGACCCAAAGCCACAAAGGAAAGTGTAAGTGTTTGTTTTCTACTTTCCCAAATGGCAATTGCTTTTTACCTTTTTTATGGAAAAGAATACCTGATCTTTGAAAAGCAACATTTATGACAAATTTGATTTTTTTTTTACCAAACTTCCAAATTATATCCTAAATCAAACAATGTTCTATTAACTCAAGAATTAAAAACGAAAGTAGCTTGCTAAATAAACTGAATTAGTATAATTTAGGAAACCAAAACAGAAGCTTTACTTCCTTAACTTTGATTTTCTTTCTTTCTTTTTTTAAAATGGTACTTTCAAAATTTGAGGGAAAAATGATATTTCACATACAAAACTTTTGTTTTTCAAGAATACCATATACAGCACAGTTTTAAACAAAACCCCTGCTGGCTTCACGGAAAGAACAGAGAAAGCAGGAACATTGTTATGGGGAAAATAAGCTAAAGAATGGAAATGTTTTCAACTTCATGATGGATTATGTTTTTAATAGTTCTGCCACAACAAAGCATTTTATTGAAATAGCTGTTCTATGCTGGATCAGGGTGTGCAGAGCACACACCATTATTTTAATGATCTTCAAGAAGAATCTACATTCCTAGATGAGAAAGTCTGATGCTTTGAGCTAGTTATTTTGGAGGGGGGGATAACTTACTTGTTTTTCAAAAGCTGTTGGCACTAGTCTTCTCAACTCAGACAAACTGTTATTTATTCGATCCCGACGCCTTTTTTCTATGATCTAGCCCAAAGAAAGCAAAACAAAAATCTAAGGGCACATACACAGAAAAAATATCCAAGTAAGAAAATCACAGCAATGACATTCATGCTTAATTACATGACATAAGGGGAGGTCACCTACCCCTCTCCTTTTCTTTCTTGCCATAATCTGAGAGGTGGTTGTCGGTGAGTTTGACCTCATCACCGAGCTTGCACTGTGCCTGTGAAGGAGGAAGACTAGTCAGGTGCTATATCAATGTAATTGTCCCCCTWCCCTGTCCCGCTTCATGGCACCCACTAATATTCTGATTGATTGCGCATTATATTATTTTTTGTCTGCTGAGTTTTTCATATCTATGCTATTTTGAGGGGCTTTATTTTAGTTTCCAGATAGTAACTATGCCTTTAAAATGTTATTGAGGCCTTGAGACAGCTTGGTAAGTTAAGGCAATTGGCCACAAAGTTTGGTCATCTGGCCTGAGCTCCACCCCTTGGACCCACAGGATGCACGGCGAAGAACCACTGACATCTCTGTAAACAGAACTGACAGTGACGGAGATGTGCCGCTTGCCGAACAGATCACATACACTAAATAAGCAGCCGTGATTTCCAAAATTCGATGTGTAATTGGGCTGCCAATTCAAGTGGCAAAAATGACCCTGAGCTTTTGAGTTCTCCGATGAAATAATGATAGCCAGTTAGGGTGAAAGGTCAGGGATTAGCGTGTCTTATTCCTCCTCATGTATTTTTTAAAAGCCAACAATCCATCTGGATGTGTACCTTCCATTCTCTTCTGCCAGACATACTGAACATTCAGGAGCCCCACATGCCAAACGTGTCTCTACATGCAACTTTTAAAACAAAACCTAACACTTGTACTATTCCAAAAACCTCCACAACTCATATTTGATAACCTAAAAAAGAACAGATTTTAAGTTTTGCATATTGATCCTTTAAAAGAATATCCTAACCATATCATTGGATGGAAACTCAAAATTTAGACTTGTACTTCTCTCGTTTTAACTTTGAAAATGAAACTGTATCACCAGCCTTGAAACTAAGCTTACATCTGGAGAAGTTGCAACCCACCTTGAGTTTACTAAAAGGTATTTTTACACTGAGAGGTTCAACCAACTGATTATTTGGTTATGTAGTTGGTTGATTAATGTATACTCTCCTAGGACTTTTTGTCGCTTTGAAATCCACAGGTACTATACTTCTTTAGTGTCTTAAATTCTCCAGGTCCTGTTATGTGTCCTCTTTTGTTTTTAGAAGTTCTGTTACCAACTCTTCGCCTCACTCACTTCTGGGTCTTAATTCGAGATCAACGGACTCCTTCTTCACCCCTTCTCTACAGATTTCACCCTTTCATATGACAGCCTCCGGTTTCATTTTTTAAAAGAATACTTTAACAATGAGAGAGTTGGTTAACAGTCTCTTAAGTATCTTTTTTTGCTCTTGCTGTTTTCAGGATTTGATTTCTGCGTCTTAAAATAAGCCCGTGAAATAAATCCAGTTTTCTATAGGCGGGAAGGATTTCACTCTTTGAGTGACAGCTGCAAATAAATAATTAAGGTGCTTCTGGGCATGACAATTAGAAGCAATTATCATTTGACACCCCCCCCCCCCGCGCTCTAAAATGTCTGGGTAATCTCGCTGTCACAGGAAACGGGAGGTCTTTCTCCTGTGATCAGAACCTTGATCTTCTAGAGACTAAAGGACAAGCAGTCAAAGCAACTGCTGCCTCATCTGCTCCTTACAGCTGTCACTCATGAGTAGGTAGGTCAGCCAGATCACCCTCTGTCAACCTGCAGCCCAGTCTGTTTAGCTTCAACAGCACAGCCACTTTGACTTCTCAAAAACTCAAGTCGCGGTCCCAGTTTCTCTCAAAACAGAAATTCAATTGTTTTTCTTTTCTCCTGACCTATTTTGGAACTGTCCCTAAATACAGTTCCAGTATCGGGGGCGGCGTCGCCCGGACGTGCCATTACGTGTGCCCTGCGCTGACAGCCCGGGACCCTCCCTCGCCATCTCCTGCACGCTGCAGTCTAGTTCCCTTCCAGTCGCGTCCCACGCCTAGTGCGAACCCCATCTCTCGCCCCACCCGACTCCAGCTCGACGAGCACCCACTTCCCCGGGGAAAACGGTCTCCTTTCCACCTGAAGCTCCCCGGACACTCTCCCGTTTTTCCGCGCTCACCCGGAGTAATTGTTCTCACTCCCCACGTCGATGGTCTCGTCCAGGTCGCTTTCGGAGGTCGTCTCCTCACAGGGGCGCTTCATCGCGGCGAAGAAGGAGCAGCTACTGACGCCTAGGCGGACGCAGCGCGCTCCCCGCGGGCCTCCTCCCTCCCTCCCTGCCCGGCTTCTGCAGGCGCCGCTCCCCCGGCGGCGCGGTCGGCTCCTGGAGGATCTTTCCCACGCCTCAGCCCAGCCAGGGCTCAGGACCCGGCACTGGCCACGCCTCCCAGCGCGGGAGGGGCCTCTTCGCTTCTCTGCGTGCCCGCCTTGGCAACTCTCCAGACCCCGCCTCCCTGGGACGGTGTGGCTTTCTATTGGTTAATATGGAGGGGCGGACCCGCGCTGGCCAATGGCAGCCGAAAGGCATCGGCAGAGGCGTGGGAACGCGGCCCAGCACCTGGGAGTCAGGAGTAGAGCGCAGGCGGCGGCTTGCTGCGGCTGGAGCGGGTGCAGGCGCGAGAGCGCGCGGGGCGGGCGTGTCCGGAGCGGACTCCCGGGGTTTGGGCCCTCACGTGCAAGCTGCGATCTCTCCCGCCGAGTTTCTAACCTAGGTTTAAAGAATAACCGCTAGCGCGTGGCTGAGTGCGAAGGAGCGTGTGTGACGTCGGGGGTGGGAGTGGAGGTGCAAGGCTCGGCGACCCACCCCTCTGGGCTGTCCCTTTTCTGGATCCAAGCTGCTGAGTGGCTGACCAGAGCGGTCATGTTGACCCTCAGGGGATATTGAAAGCTTTAAGTCAAAGTTACTTTTTCACCCTGCCAGTTCCGCAGCCTCTGGGTTGTGGGCAGATTAAGGACACCTGCTCACCGGTCCAGGTGCCTTACTGCAGGAGGTTGTCCCGGTGCATTGTTGCATTTGCCACCTCGGCTACTTCCTTTGTGTCTCTAGACACAGAAACTGGAGGGAGGGGGTGTAACTATCCCAGTGAATGGTAGGCTTGAGTGGTGTCCTCCCTACTGATGGGAAGCGGGATTTTAGGACACAGTTCTGAGTAGGTTTTCGAGTTCAAAGTTCTCGGACTTGGATTATCCAAATTAAATGTCCCAGTCATCCCTCCAATTTCTCAGGTGTGTGCAGCCACGGAGTTCTTTAGCATCCGGGGCGAGAAATTGTACTTACTTGTACACTGAATTTGTTTTGTAAAGTTTGCCCGGGTCTCTAGTTCTTAGTGGACGGACAGCATGGGTTGTTTAAATTCTAGGTGTGTTCAGATTCTGTTTTCAAGTTGCTACCTCTCTCTGCGGGGCTTTTTTTTTTGGAGCAGGCTCTGCCGACTTTGCGTGCTCAGGAAGTGAGCAAGACAGTCGGGCGTGCGCTGGACGGTCTGGCGCTGCAGCGCTGGGAGTTTAGTGAGGGTCCAACGAGAGTGCTTTGGGCCTGCTTTGTGCTTGGTGGCAAAAAGCCTTTGAGAAAGAGACTATCCATCAATCAGCAAGACCCTCCACCTTACACAGATAATTATCTTTCTGGAAATCTGACTAAGGGCACCCTTTTCAAACTGCGTTCCTTGGTTACACTAGACCGGTGCGGCAGGAAAGGACAAGAGAAAAAGAAACAGCAAAAGACTGGACTCGGGCACAGATTGGGTTGATGAAGAGTGGGAAGGAGCCGGAGTAACGCCAAGGACCTGCAGCCAGCGTGTCGTTAAAACACAAAACCCCTTCCCTACAGGCCCAGTTCTCTTTCTTTTTCTTGCTTATACAAGACACCGCGGTGTCTTCAATAACCGTGTGAACAGAAACCTGAAACTTTCTGTCCTGACTTCTGAAACTCAACTCCAGGCAAATCATAGGGTCATCGGGGACCGGGCGGGGCCTGGCAAGGCAGGATGGGGTCAGCGCTGCTGGACCGCAGAACCGTGGGTGGCGGACTCCCCAGCTCAGTCTCTGGGCGGTCGCCTGGGTGCTTAGGGACAGCAGGGCTTTTGCTCGGATACAGAGCAGGCTGCTTGAGGCTGCTGGCCCAGTACAATCCAGGCTTGCACCCTGTGGTTATCCAGAGTTTCAGCTGAGTGTGAGCTCCTCAAGCCTCCCTTTCCCGGCTAGAGTAGGGGGCCAGAGCGAGTTCCCAGCGCTTTACTCCCCCACTCCTTGAGATTAAGGTTTGCCTCGCGAGCACACGATAGAATATGTGGGATCTTCCAAACACCCGAAGCAAAACCTGAAATCATTATAGGAGTGGGGCTGGAGTGGCACAACCCTAAGAGATTTTTTTTTTCTCATTACACTAGTGCATTTAATTATAATGGTTGCAAAAAATGCAGCAGGAAATGGTTTGCTTGTAATAAAGTAGCAACTGGTTAAAGTTTTTCCATTTTCTCTTTGAAGGCTTAACTGCGGTGCAGTGTCATAAAAGAATATGTCGGAGACCTTCGGAAAGCACGCACGGATTTAAAGTTGGTTTGAATGCTTTTTAATCAACAAGGGTCATATATTAAAAGCGTTAGAATAGAGCCTGCTACACCAAAAGTGTGTGTAAAGAAGAATGAATAAGGCAAAGACAGCATTTTAAAGTCTCCACAGAGCTCGCTTGTTAATCTTTAAAATACTTAATCCCAATTAGAGTAGTTTTCTTTTATATCGGTTATTCTCAAGCATCCCTTTTTCCTGTCGCCTGCCTTGGCGCCTTTTCTATGTCTACGTCTGGGTCAGAGGTAGAAACAGAATAAACTCTTGCTAGCGCTTCAGCCTACTTTTAAAAAATCGAGCGTGGGTGGAGTGGGGAAGGAACTGGGGTGGTATAAGCAAGAAAAAGAAAGAGAACCTTGGGACTTTAAGCCCCATCTCCGCTCTGCTACACTGAGGGGGGGAGGGAGGGAGGGAGGGAGAGAGAGAGAGAGAGAGAGAGAGAGAGAGAGAGAGAGAGAGAGAGAGAGAGAGAGAGAGTTAGAGAGTTGTTGGAAAGCTTACTAAAAACCAGGGTAGAAGAAAAGACATTCATTGCACAGAGCAATCTGCTTTTCTTTCCTTTTGAAAGATTTGAACAATGGGATAATTAGACCGATAGATATGGGGAGGAGGGACTGTCCTAGAAACGAAATGCCTTTAGGAAAGAAAGATCAGGCTGTTGGCCAACAAATCTAAAGGGAAAAGGGGGATGGAGACTTGCTGCCCTCCCTAAATTGTTCATATGGTTCCTGGTGCTTAAGTAATTTTGCTCGCTGAGTAGGAGAGGAACTTGAGGAAAGCAGAGATTTTCGGGGGACCAAATGCAGTCGTTTTGATATTTACCCCAACGATTATTACATTGTGAATTTTCCTACTTACATCAAGTTTGGCGATTTTGAGCAAGTCTTACCTTGCCCCATAAACTGGAAATTTTAGTACACAAACTAATGAAGCGATTTCTTTGCCACTCTTTTAAAAACTCTCCTGAAGAATTTTGGGAATGAATTGTGAATATATATATATATATATGCATATGCATATACATATACATTACATATATAGTGTATATATATATGTATATGTATTTCTTGAGCTGCTTTCTTCTCTCACAGGGAGTCCTGTGGTGTTTTCTTTATTTGCGTTGAGATGCTGCTCACCATTTCTTAAAAACAAAAAACAAAATGCACTACTGGAGCATTTGCTTGTCTCAGTAAGGTATATATAATTTGTGAAGTTAGGGCAGTTTTGATATTTAAAGGTCTTGATGTAAGTCTGAGAAGTCTACATGCACACAGTTCAAATTGGGGAAGCCAGGGCTTTGAAATGCAAACATCCAGAAGTCAGTCTCTGTCTCTGTCTCTGTCTCTGTCTCTGTGTCTCTGCCTCTGTGTCTCTGCCTCCGTGTCTCTGTCTCTCTGTCTCTCTCTGTGTCTCTGTCTCTGTCTCTGTCTCTGTCTCTGTCTCTGTCTCTGTCTCTGTCTCTGTCTCTCTCTCTCTCTCTCTCTCTCTCTCTCTCTCTCTCTCTCTCAGAGGAAGGGCATTTGCAATTGCCTGGCAGGTGATAAGCATGTGCTAATCTGTGGGCAGCCTTGTTGAGCAGTCTTGCCTGACTTCAGGGCTATAGTGAGCAGGAACCATCTTAAAATGGTGTGAGAATGCTGTCCCCTGGGAGTGGGGGCCAAGGGCAAGATCCTTGTAAATTTCAATACCCCTTTTCAACCTAAGGCAGGCAGCAAGCAGGCCAGCCTAGGGTCACTCTGTGACAGGAATAGCCAAGCCAGAAAAAGGACACAAAGCTGGAAGTGAGGTAAAAGTCCAGGCCCACCAATCTTGAGATCATCTCTTCAACAATGTTTCCTTTTAGCAAGCATTCTTGCCAGGTTAGTTGCACAGCGTGGACGGTATTTATGGCCAGCCCTTTTAGGTGCGATTGCTTGTTACAATATCAAAGACTGCAAGGGAGGAAACCCAAGACCCCAAACTCCCTTTCCTGGAAATTGTGTTATTTAGGCTGATTTGTGCCACAAAGGGGCGATCTACTTAAAAGCTTTTCCTTCCTGAGAGTTTAGTGTTTTTTGTACTTAGCACAGGCCCAGGGGTGAAGGCTGGCTTTATTATAGGAGCCTTAAAAAGAGGGTTGGGCAGCAAGGAATGAGTTTTCCATACCCAAATAAGCAATAGTCAGAGGACATCAGCCCTCACTGTATTAAATTCTTCCAAGAGGGCAAATTGATGGTAACAGGTTTTTCTGCAAAGGGATGTCTGTAAATTTTTCTGTGCTTGATGCTGGTTTGACTAGCAGCTCTTCCCTTACCCTGTTTATAGACGCAGGGAAATATGTTCACTTCTCTCATGAATATGATTCTTGATTATATCTCCATCATCTAAAATGATGCCTGCATGTAGTGGGTGCATAATAGATGGCTTGGAATGAATTTCTCATCAAAAGCAATGAACTCGCTACTTTGTCTCAAAAACAGAGTTTAGTTACAGTGGAATAATAGAATAAACAACATGAAGAGACTGAAGATACAAAGTGACTAAGCCCAAGCAGGAAAGTGGGAAAACACTGTGAATGGCCCCTCACAGCCTGGAGTATCCTGCTGGCCAAGGCAGAAGAGAACCATAATGAAGTTCTAATTTTTATAATCAGAAGAGTGCGCACACTTAGCATTTCAGAAAATAAAGAAGTTTTATTCAGCAATTGTATTCTAACCAAATTGCTTGGCTGCCTAGGTTACAGGCTCAAAAGGTCGAATTATTTGAAACAATTGTCTTCCTTGTCTAAAACTCTTCCCTAAGTATCTATATTAGTGATAGCAAGAAAATAACGCTGGCAGGATGTGTCCATAAAAACAATAGCTCTAAATTGCTGAACAAACCATCCGGTAAGCTGTCAGGATTAATTAATTGACTTTAACAGAACCAGCGTCTCAGTGGTACTTCAACGATGGGATTCTCTGCAGCAAAAGTGCTCGCTTTTACTTTAAAGAAGCAAATCATGTAAGATAAGAATTCCTGGATCTGCTAGGCTGGCATTACCAGAAGAAAGTAAAACATTTTGACTGCCATAGAAACATTAAAATTATTTGCCCGCAGAATACAAACAAATGTCTACATTTCCTTAGCATTATCTGTCAGAACATTTCCATTAGATGTGTTCATATTCATACCCTCGTCATATTACTAATGTGGTAGGTGGCTCTAAAAAAAAAACTTATATTGGCTGAAAATAACTCACTAATTTTAGATTTACGGTGGAGGGAAAAGCACAAGCTATTTTCAGGCCTCAGTATTTTATAAACCTGTTGAAATTTGGACAATATAAGAAACGTAGAAAAAGAACGCTTTTTGTTTGTTTTTTCGCCCTAGACATAGCTAAATTTGTTCTACTAGATAAGTCTTTGGCTAGTTCTCTGTATCTGTTGGTTATATACAAAGCATTGCAGTTTGTGTCTTCTGGTTTGAGGCATCAAAATCATTTAATAGCTTGGGAATATATTGGGAATACTAGACTAAGCATTTTTAAGAAGATGAATCTGGTGTTCTGCTGAATAGGCCATTTCATTTCTAGCAAATAAATACTTTAAAGAAAATAACAGTCTGTTGAGGGACTACAGCATGGACCATGGCAATGACACTTTGGCAACAGCCTGTCTCGGGACTTCACATGCAGCTCCAGGCTCAGCTGCAATGTGCCTTGTCTATGCAAGAAAGACACACTATGTGATTCCATGGCACTTGTAATTGAGAACATTATTAATTTATGAACCTAAACTCCCAGCATTCAGGAGATACAAGACCAGAAATATTTGAAAGCCTGACTTCAGAAGACAAAATATTACTAAAATATATATAAATGATTTATGTGGGTATGTATGTGTAAGTAATTCTACAAATACAAGTATCTATACGCTCATATGGTGCGAAATTGAAAGTTTAAAAATTGCCATGGCGAGTTGTTAGCATTTGAAAGGCTTTGGTAATACTAATACAAACCAGCAGCTTTAATCTGGGAGGGAGTGCTTTCTAGTTGACTACCACATTCACAGAGGGGTTTATAGGGTTTATATATCTGGTAGGACATTTGTTCTTAAAAAACATCGTTCATCATACTTTAGAATCTATAACTCCTTATCTTTTGTTTACTCTATAAATCACACTTTAAGGCAGTTGCATTATGCAGCTTTTAAAACACAGAACCTTAGGAAATCAGATCTTAGTACTTTGAACCTTCCAGTGTAATGGAAATAAAACTGTTGTACAAAGAGGGCTAGCAGAGGAAAGCAGCTCTTTCTGGTGTCCAAATGGTGTCCCTGGAAAAACCACAGGAACTGATGATATGTTGCTCAAGTATGTTTATGTCCACTCTCTGGTTAAGACAATGGGGTTTTGAACAAAATTTAAAAGTTCTAACCATAAAGTTATTTTGAAGGAATCATGTGGGGAAAGAATATCTGCATTTTAATTTTAACCCTGAAATGCTTTTCTCCTATTTTATAATGTGTGGACTGAGAACAGCACAGAAGGGACTAGGTAGATAGGGCTGTATGTGTGTGGGCAGCTGCCAGTGGTAGTGGGAATAATCTAAAAATGAAACTAAAGAGCTATGGGTCAGATTACTCATAAAACTGTAGTTTACATGCTGAGAGTAGACAAATCAGCCTTTATTAATCATCGCGGGATTTTTTTGGACAGTGCCCCTTTGTTTGTTTCCTGCCCACTAAGATATTGAATGGCTCCTGTGAGCAATGTTTCACCGAGCAATGTGGGTGAGGCACGGTGAGCTAGCTTCAACGCTCTCTCCCTGAAATAGTAGGAAAAAATAATAGGGAACTCTGCACAAGCAGAGTTAAATAAAGTTCAACAAAGCCAAGGCCACGGTAGACAGAAAACTATATACTATGCACCTGAAGACAGCAAAGATGCATTGACAGGGGTGGGGGTGGGATGGGGGATGGGGGTTTGGGGGTGGGGGAGGGTGTTCTGTAGTAGCAGCTTCAATCCAGAGGAAAAGGACTTTTAAGGGTAGAGATGACCTAAGAACTTTTGTCTTCAAGTTCCATTGAAATAATAAGCGTATTGCTTTTACTTAGCTAGCTTTGTGGCATGTCCTTAGATATGTCTTGGGAAATGGGATTTGTGTGTGTGTGTGTGTGTGTGTGTGTGTGTGTGTGTGTTACAAGCATGTGAGTATGTTTGTGGATGCTTGTGCCCAGTTAGATGCATGGAAGTCTGGAGGGCACCAGAGAAAGAACATCAGCATCTTCCTTTATTTCTATCTATCTTATTACCTTGAATGAGGGTCTCTTAAGGACCTAGAAGCTCACTGTTTTGGCTAGGCTGACTGTCCTGTCAACTCCCACAATCCATCTGTCTCTGATCATGCCCTAACCCCAATGTTGGGTTAAAGGCCTCTGGTGGCATGCTTGGCTTTTTAGATGGATGCTGGAGGATTACACAACAAATACCTTTACCCATAGAGCCATCTCCACAGCCTCAGAAATAGGATTTTTTTTTAAAAAAAGACTTGCTTATTTTTATTTTCTGTATGAGTATTTTGCCTGCATGTGTCTGTACCACATATGTAAAGTTCCTGCAGAGGCCAGAAGGGACATCAGAACCCCTGGTATTGCAGTCACAAAGCTTGTGAGCCACAAGTGGGTGCAGGGAACTGAACTCTGGTTCACCTGCAAGAGTAGCAAGTACTCTTAACCCATGAATAGCAAGCACTCTTAACTCCAGTTCTGGAAAGTGAGGTATTTGATGGTGATTGTGTTTCGGTGCATTTTCCTATTGAGGTTGTGATAGTATGGATATTAAATGTCTCCAAGGACCCATGTGTTGGGCTTGGTCTGTAGCCTGTGGCCACTGAGATGTGTTTAGGCAGTTAGGAAATAGAGTCATACAGAAGGAAGTTAGGTTATTAATGTTTATGCCCATGTATGGGATATTGACACCCAACATCTTCCTGACTTTGTGATTCCTGGCCTCCACAATGTGGATAGATCTCCCGAACTGTGTGCTCCTACCATGCCACCATGGGTCCAAAGCAACAGGCCAAGCATCCATGGGTTTCAACCAATTAACCTGTGAGCTATAATATGTCTCTCTAACTCATGAGTTGTCCGTCTCAAGTATTCATTACAGAGATGAAAAACTAATGTGGAAGAGTACTATCAGTTGGAACTCTGCATATGGAACACTGCTTTTGATTGAGTTCTTTAGTTTTCCTTATATAAGATAAATACACACACACTTCACAACATGCCTACAAGTATTTACGGATTTGGTTAGAAATTCATCCTGTCATAATTAATGTCAGAACATGGTTATACCCTCAATGATTTGAGAGAACTTCCTAAAGTGAGATTTTTAAGCTTTGTTAACTTTAAAGTAACACAAAGTACAGCAACACAGCTAGCTATCCCTCGATTTGTCCAGCTTAAATACTCTCAGTGAAAGGTTGAGCTATGAATCTTTCTTGCTACTTGCTCAGAGGTTACAACAGTGGTTCTCAATCCTCCTAAACATGTGACCCTTTAGCACAGTTCCTCATATTGTGGTGACACCCAACCATAAAATTATTTTCTCTGCTAATTCATAACTGTGATTTTGCTACTGTTATAAATCATAATATGAACATCTGCTATTTTGGTTGGTTCTAATGACTCCTGTGAAATGGGTCCCAACCTACAGGTTTAGAACCACTGGGTTAAATTCACCTTTCTACAGAAGTCTTTCATTAGCAAACATTCACGGATTTTATAACTCATGTGTCATCCAGCTACTATTAGACAATAACCCCTTACATTCTTCTACACAAAGGCCTGACTAATATGGATGTTACTTGTATTTAAATATTGACTATATATTTGGAAAGTAGCCATGATGCTCAGTAAGAAAATGTAAGACAGAATCAAAGCTTTCTTCTTGTTACCTGAGAGCAAATAAGTATTCCTGTTAAGAGACAGAAGCCAGCTAGATAGTGCTTCTCAAAGAGAAGTGCATCCACCTCACAGAGACCTCTTCTTCAGAAATTATTTTATTTTAAATTTTACTTTGCCAACGAACCGTCTAGTGTGTTTTCATCTTTTGGGTAGTTGAAGCAACACAGTGTGTTACCCTCTGGAGAATTTGCTATTCTGAGATTATAGTAACAAGGATTATGGTCACTTCCATTTGCCCTGTACTATGCTTTTTATTTTTCCCATTTAAAAAGCTTTATTTAGCTTGGAATTTATTGTATCATATTTTATATGTAGGAGTGAATTCACCCCTCCCCCAATATTATCTAGGTGCCCATGATATTCCCAGTAAAACACCCTTAGGTGAGTGATTGATAAATGACACCATCAGAATTTATGCCTTCAAGAAGCCGCTAAGTTTTCAAATGGTTCAGGACTGTCCTCAAACTGCCCGTTGATGACCAAGCATTCATGAACTAACTGTTTACTTCATTCTGTACATTGCATCTGCTTGCTGATTTTTTTATTCAATTTTATCTATTGTTTTTACATCTGTCAGCACCTCAATAATTTGATATAATTTTAAAGGAATGAATTTTAATAAATATGCATTTATTTATTAATATTATAAATAGTAAGGCAAGAATGAACTTAATTACTCATGCCCTAAGATACTGAAACTGCAAGTGTGTGCTAACACACCTGGTCAGTATGTCAGAATTGTATGGAATTGTATAGAACCAAATCTTTAGCAATTTTAGTAAGCACATAAGTGACATATTTTTGAGTTTAGGGTTGGCTTTCATGTTGGCTGTCCTTACACAGTTTCCAAAGTCATGTCTGTCTCCACCCTGTCTCCTATTTTCACTGAGAAATATACAGATTTTCTTTAGTTTTAGGATTCTTCCCATGGTAATGATGGTGGTCATGGCACCTGTGATTGGAAAGGGTAGTTGATATGTGCTTTGTGATTAGCACTGGATAGATAGGAGTGAATCACCTACTACCTTAAAAGGAATATTTATTGTGAATGACCAAATACTAACTCTTTATGCACAATTCAAATATGCAATGGGGACCTGAATGCTGGTATATTGCGAGGGTATTATAAGAACAATTCATTTGGAAAGTCTGTTTTTCTTCTCTTCTCTTCATAGATAAGGACAAAATCCTAGACGAAAGGAACTATTATTAGATTGGTGGGCTTTGTTCTTCTACTTTGTGTGTGTCCTGGAAAGAGCATTAACTTTGGAATCACACAGACTGGGCTAAATTCTTCCCTCTGTCAATAGCCTATGTTATTTAAGCCACATTAATTTTCCTTTTAGTTTTCTATCCAAAAAATATATAGCTCACTGATTTGATTTAAAGATCAATTAAGTTAAATGTGAAACTCCTAGTATTACATAATTCAGCATCAGTTTTCTTTTCCTTTCATTCCTAAGTGACAACAAACCGTCTGTTCAGAAAAAGCTTCTAGCACTGGGTGCCTTTTCTTCCTGGGCTAATGGCTTTGTAAAGCTAATCCCTTAGTTTTTTTCCACAATGCTTCGATTTTTCTGTGTGGGTTTTATTTCGTGTTTCACAAAATTATAGTGCTGACAAAGTACCTTGAACTTTCTTAGCACAAAGCACTCAACAGTATGGAATCAACACTACTTTGTTTTCTAGGTGTCCTGCATCCCCTCTGGCTCTTTGTGTTTCCTATTCCAAGCAGTTCCCTGAGCCACGAGTCCAGGAATTTGTTGGAGGTATCTGTTCTTGGGCTAGTATTGCAAAGTCCTTCCCTCTCTGCATATAGACTGGCTGTGGGTCTCTATACGTGTTCCCATCTGCTGCAGGAGGAAGCTTCTCTGGTGATGGCTGAGCAAGTCATGGATCTAGGAATATAGCACAATGCTGTTGGGAGTCATTTTAATGCTATGTTCTTTCAGCAGAATAGTAGTGTTTGGTACAGCAGATTGTAGCTTGTTTATCAATGACTTAACAGATGACATCTATACATACTGTATTCTCCCTAGGTCTCTGGGCTATCTAGTCTCAGGATTTTGGCCACCCAGCAATATCATGGATAAATTGCATCTCATGGAGGAGGCCTTTAATCCAATTAGATCTTGGTTGGTTACTCCTACAAGTTTTGTGCTCCTAATGCACTAGCTTTTCTTACTGGCTGGTCACCATTGCCGATAGAAGGGTTTGTAGCTGTGTTGGTGTTTACCTTTCTTCTTTGGTAACATGCAAGTACCTTTCAGTACCATGAAAGTTGGGATGAAGGCCCTCAACTTGACTTCTCCATGTTCAGTTTTTTTAGGTGTTGTCTTCAGCAATGGGGCCTTACTTTCAGTTTGAACAACCAATAGTCTTGTCAATAGTCTGGGTTGTTTGGGGTTCCCCTGGGACCCTGTTGGCCAAGAACTCAATTAAATACAATCCATTCCCAATACTGGAAGCTTCATTTGGTGACAATGTCCAGTCGGGGCTCTGTGTACTTCGTTATTTGGATTTTTCATTTAGATTGCCTTCATGTATGATATATACCATGAAGCTTCTACTGTATTAGGTTTCCATACAACTAAGGCCCTTAAATGGCCCTTAGTTTAAACTGTCCCTCCTAGTATCCCCCCTTTTCCCACCCCCTCCACATTAGGTTCCAGACCACATCACCTTTTCAATCTATAATGATCTATATTCCCCTTCTTGGGAAAGCTATCCCCTTACAAGGTCTTAAAACTCCACCTAACCTCTGTGGTTATACAGATTGTAGCTTGTTTAAAATGACTTAACAGATGACATCTACATATAAGTAAATACATACAGTATTTGTCTTTCTGGGTCTGATTTACCTCATTCAGGGCATTTTCTAGTTCCATCCATTTATCTGCAAATTTCATGGTTTCCTTCCTAAAATACCCGAGCAACATTTCATTGT
>BDUI01000024.1:211310-230793 GCA_002335545.1 Apodemus speciosus
AATCAAGCCAGTAAGAGACATCCCTCCATGGCCTCTTCATCAGCTCCTGCTTCCTGACCTGCTTGAGTTCCAGTCCTGACTTCCTTTGGTGATGAACAGCTGTGTGGAAGTGTAAGCGGAATAAACCCTTTCCTCCCCAACTTGCTTCTTGCTCATGATGTTTGTGCAGGAATAGAGACCCTGACTAAGACATAGACAATGAATTTCCCATGGCTCCATAGATGAAGATCCCCTTTAGATAACTTTCCGCAGCTTGTAAAGCTAGTGGCACCAGAGACCCTGAATCCATGGGCAATTAGGGAAGAATGCATAAGATTATTAGGAATAGTGGTTGGAATTTCAGATGTGAGTCTAATTACCCTCCACATTTCCTTTTTCTAATGAGAAAATATCAACAGTCAATAGGCCAGACTGTGATGGACACTTGTAAGTAGGCACAACTGAATTTCAATATACTATTCTATGTAAATTTTTTCTTAAAATATAAGTGATTTTTAAATTAAATGTGATCATCTTTTAAGACTAATGATTTCAGAATGCTTTTTAATAATTCTCTGAGATACAGCTTGGATTCTCTGTATCTGAGACTTTTATACTGCTATGTCTGTCTGTCTTTTTTACCCTCCAAACATTTCTGTTTCCTCCAGTAGCTTTAAGCCCTTAGTCCCTCTTCTCCATGTTATTATCAAACCTTTCTCGCAATATCAGGGATTTTATATCAGGTATATTAATTCTATTCCTAGATGTTTACAATTTTTCTATTAAGATAATCTCATTTGAATCTCTATTTTGTTTTTTATTCAGAATCTCTATTTTGTTTTTTGTTTAGAATCTCTTTTCATTTCTTTGTAATACACTTTTAATTTCTTTAATACCTTTTTTTTTTTTACAAGCAGATGTCATTGATTGTTCTCATTGTATGTAATTTGGGAATTTCACTTTTCTTGTGTGTTTTCAGAGAAGCATCTTGGAAGTTGGTGTGATGTAGAACATTTTCTTTTTTTTTTCTTTTTATTAGATATTTTCTTTATTTACATTTCAAATGTCATCCCCTTTCTGAAAACACCCTATCGCATTCCTGCCTTTCCCCTGCTCACCAACCCACCCACTCCTGCTTCTGTGTCCTGGTATTCCCCTACACTAGGGCATCATGCTTTCTCAGGGCCAAGCGCCTCTCCTCCCTTTGATGTCCAACAAGGCCATCCTCTGCTACATATGCTACTCAGCTATTAAAAACAATGAATTCATGAAATTCTTAGGCAAATGGATGGAACTAGACAATATCATCCTGAGTGAGGTAACCCAATCGCAAAAGAACACACATGGTACACTCCCTGATAAGTGGATATTAGCCCAGAAGCTTGGAATATTCAAGATACAATTCACAGACCATATGAAGTTCAAGAAGAAGGAAGACCAAAGCTTAGCTACTTTGGTCCTTCTTAGAAGGACCATCAAAACAGCCATGGGAGCAGATACATAGATAAAGTGTGGAGCAGTGACTGAAGGAAAGGCCATCCAGAGACTGCCCCACTTGGGGATCCACCCCATATACTGTCACCAAACCCAGACACTAATATGGATGCCAACAAGTGCTTGCTGACAGGAGCCTGATATAGCTGTCTCCTGAGAGGCTCTGCTAGTACCTGACAAATACAGAGGTGGATGCAATGGTGACTGAGAAGTCAACCATTGGACTGAGCACAAGGTCCCCAGTGGAAGAGCTAGAGAAAGGACCCAAAAATCTGAAGGAGCTGTCAGCCCCATAGGAAGAACAACATTATGAACCAACCAGTGCCCCCAGAGCACCCAGGGACTAAACCACCAACCAAAGAATACACATGGAGGACTGTAGAGCATTTTCATTTCCTTCTCTTACCTACCTTAGATATCCTACTCTTTCATCCCTTCCCCTTCTTTCCCTTCACAATGTGTACAAGAAGCATGCAGCACTATTCAAAAGTTCTTCTGAGAATCAAGACAAACTCTTTTTTTTTTTTTTTTTTTTGGTTTTTTAGAGACAGGGTTTCTCTGTGTAGTCCTGGCTGTCCTGGAACTCACTCTGCAGTCCAGGCTGGCCTCGAACTCAGNCCAGGCTGGCCTCGAACTCAGAAATCCACCTGCCTCTGCCTCCCAAGTGCTGGGATTACGGCGTGCGCCACCACCGCCCGGCCTCAAGACAAACTCTTAACAGTGAGAACCCATAAAATATAAAACCAGAATCTTTTCATAAACTTTATTTTATTTATTATTAGTATTGTTATTTTAGATTATTTTTTATTTACATTTCAAATGATATCCCTTTTCCTGGTTTCCCCTCTGAAAATCCCCTATCCTCTCCTCCTCCCCCTGCTTCTGTGAGGGTGTTCCCTCCATCTACCCACTCACTCCCTCTTCCTTGTCCTGGCATTCCCGTACACTGGGGCATCAAGCCTTCTCAGGACCAAGGGCCTTGTCTCTCATTGATGTCCCACAAGGCCATCCTTTTTTACATATGTAGCTGGAGTCATGGGCAGTTCTATGATTACTCCTTGGTTGGTGGTTTAGTCCTTGGGAGCTCTGGAGGGTTTGGTTGATTCAAATTATTATTCCTCCTATGGGGATGCAAAACCCTTCAGCTCCTTTAGACCTTTCTCTAATTCCTCCATTGGGGACCCTGTGCTCAGTCCCATGGTTGGGTGCAAGCATCCACCTCTGTATTTGTCAGGCTCTGGCAGAGTCTCTCAGGAGACAGCTATATCAGCCCCATTCAGCAAACACTTGTTGGCATCCACAATAGTGTCTGGGTTTGGTAACTATATGTGGGATGAATCCCTGGGTGGGGCAGTCTCTGGATGGCCTTTCTTTCAGTATCTGCTTCACATTTTGTCTCTGTATCTCCTCCCATGGGTATTTTGTTGCCCCTTCTAAGAAGGACCAAAGTATCAAAGTACCCATTTTGGTCTTCCATCTTCTTGAGCTTCATGTGGTCTGTGAATTGTACATTGGGTAGTCAGAGCTTTTGGGCTAATATCCACCTATCAGTGATTGCATACCATGTGTGTTCTTTTGTGATTGGGTTACCTCACTCAGGATATTTTCTAGTTCCATCCATTTGCCTAAGAATTTCATGAAGTCACTGTTTTTAATAACTGAGTAGTATTCCATTGTGTAAATATCCCACATTTTTTGTATTCATTCCTCTGTTGAAGGACATCTGGGTTCTTTCCAGCTTCTGGAAAGAATACACATGGAATGCAGTCACTGATAAGTGGATATTAATTATCCTAGAAGCTCTGGATACTCAAGACACAATTAACATAGCAAATGATTCCCAAGAAGAAGGAAGGAGAGGGCCCTGGTCCTGGAAAGGTTTGATGCAGCATTGTAGGGGAGTACCTGGACAGAGAAATGGAAGGGGGTGATTGGGGAATGGGTGTAGGGAAGAGGGCTTATGGGACTTATGAGGAGGGGGGAATGGGGAAAGAGGAAAGCATTTGGAATGTAAACAAAGAATATAGAAAAAATGTACATACCACATGAATCTCAAAACAAAACAAAACAAAACAATGACCAAAGTTACTTGGGGAGAAAAGGGTTTATTGGACTTACACTCCCACATTGTATTTCATCATAGAAGGAAGTCAGGACAGGAACTCCAACAGGGCAGGAACCTGGAGGCAGGAGATGCAGAGGCCATGGAGGGTGCTGCTTACTGGCTTGCTCCTCCTAGCTTGCTTACCCTGATTTCTTATAGAATCTGGATTACCAGCTCATGGATGGTACCTCCCACAGTGGGCTGGGCCCTCACCCATCAGTAACTAATAAAATGTCCTACAGCTGGGTCTCAGAAAGGCAGTTTTCTTCATTAAGTTTTCCTCCTTTCTGCTGACTCTAGCTTGTGTCAAGTTGACATAAACCTAGCCAGGACAATGTATATATGAATAACATATGTTGCAAATATTTTGTTGTAATTCTTTGATTGCCTCTTGATCTTGGTTTTGGATATGTTTTGGGTTTTGTTCCATGTTATTTTACTTAAAAAGTAAAGCATTGTATTTATCAATCTTTTCTTTCACTGGGTCTGAGTTTTGAGACAATAAAGCCTTTGCTGACATTCAGATTAGAAAGGAACTCCATAATGCTTTATTCTAGTACACTCAGGATTTCATTTGGTATATTGAGAAATGTGATGAATTCAGAATTTATTGTTATAGTATTAGACTACACTAATTTTCTTTTCATTTTCTAAATGGCTAGACAGTTGTCATATATAAGCTTAAATTTGCCCAAGTTTTGAGATATACATTGTGTATATAGTGATTTTTCATTTAGAAAATTTAATGTATATGGATGATTTGTCTATGTATGCTTGCATTACATGTGTACAGTGCCCAGGGAGATCAGAAGGTGTTGGATCCCCTTGTAACTAGAATGACATGGTTATGAGCCACCATGTGGATTCTGAGCAATTGACCTGGGCTTCTAGAAGATCATCCAGTGCTTTTAACTGCTGAGCCATTGCTTCAGTCCATAGATGCATACATGTAGTAATTTTTGGTCTGTTTTTTTTTTTTTACTTTGCATTCTGATAATACTATTTTAATAGAATAATTCTTTGTTACCCATGGAATAAATGGAGCAAATGTAATAAGCATCTTTATTCACCTTTGAACATTTAAAATATTTTTTATCACATTCTGCTTATTTGTGTGTGTGTGTGTGTGTGTGTGTGTGTGTGTACTCATGTTTGATGCATTTGTAGAGGGCAGAGAACAATTTGCAAATCACTTCTCTTTCTCTCTTTCTACTACATAGGTTTCAGTATCAAACTCAGGTTGTGAGGCTTGGTGGCAGAAACCTTTTCTACTGAACCACCTTACTGGTCTTTAAACACTTTTAAAGTGGTGTGAGCAACTCTATATTGTGAGAATGATATTTTAGAACTGTTTATTTTTCTCTTTGGAAGTTTCCTTGTCTGTATTCCAGTGTCTAATGCTGGCTGGATCCTACTTCAGCCATCTTAGAGAGAAAGAAAAAAAATCTACCTTGGTTTAAAACACATTCAAAGCAACTGATTTCAAGACAGTGAGTGGTACCATTCCTACTTGCGGTTGAATTTGAGAAAGCAGAGAAGGAAGAAAGAAAATACAAGCTATTTTTTCCACCTATTTGGGCTGTTGAATTAGCTGACCTTTAAGGTCCCCTCCACTAAGTTTTATTGCTCCATGAATCATTCTGCTGACTCAAGCCAAGTTAGTGATGAAATGGCTGGGAGAGTGTGGGGGTCAGAGATGAACTGGAGATGTGGTGAGTTTGTGGGAACAAGAGTAAGAAGGAAGAGATCTTAAATGATCAAGTACAGATAGGGAACAACCCCTCCATCCCTTTCAAAAACTTGGTAACAGAGATTGGTAAGCAAGCATGTACATTGGTGGGAAAGTATTTAATGGATGGGAACAGCTTAGTAGGGCTGATTTGTTCCAGGTGGAGGGGCATTTCACAACTGGTCAGAATTTTGAGGATGAACAAAAGACAACCAATTCTACCTGTCAATTAACTGATAACATCCTTACAAGTGGGAGAAAAAGCCTTAGAATGTTTTGGCCTGTTTCTGAGTTCATGTACTAGGTTGTTATGTCTCTCACAGCAATTAAAAAAATACTCATGATTAGTAGAAAGGTTCACAGCACAGCCTTAGTTTTGTTGCAGTTGTGAGAGGATCTTTCTATCACCACAAGGGTACAGAATATTTAGAGAGTAAAAATGTATGTATAGATAGCATCATGGATGAGGAAATACTGTGTGCATTTGTATGACCTACTAGGCACACAAAAGAAGGAAATATGACCTTGGATAAGATACTAATATAAAACATGTAAAATTTCCTACATTTGAAATGATTATAATTAGATCTTAAGGAGGGAGATGTTAAAGGAAAGTCAGAAGCACCATCTATGAAAAGATCTTTCTGAGAACAGATGTAAAGTGCCTTGAATTTGATAATGGCAAAAACATTTCCTTTGCCCAGTTCAGGTCACGAAGGAGAAATTGAGCCTGCCAATCCTTGCCTTTGGCAGTGGGTGTGCCAATATAATTTTGTCTTAAGAAAATAAATGAAACTAATGACACAGCAACAACATAAGATCAAAGAAAGACAGGGAGCCCTGACTGTGAGGCCGAGAGAAACACCGTGCCAACTTCAAGCAGAAATGTCATCTTTGTCCATGACAGCAATGATAAAAATAACCATGATTAATTGAAAGACTCACTACAAAATTTCAGTTTTACTACTCCAGCCATCATGTATCTTTCTATTATCACAGGGGTAAGGGAAGCCAGAATGAAAATTCATGTGCTAGCAGCCTGGAGACTAAAAACCTTATATCTACCTTCGAATGGCCTAGTCTCCCTGGCAGTTTTGTGAACTTGCCTTCACTTTTCTCTCTTTCTGAATAAACGAACCTCAGAAGGCAAGAGAACTACCCCCACACCAACTTTCTATGAATAATGTATCTCTTCCATTCTGAGTTGTGCAGAGAACAATAAAAATTCCCTTTATTAGCTTGCTGGCCTTATTTCTCCTTCTCTTTGGGTATTCCATTATCACCAAATAAGATACAAGATAATAATCTAATTTTTAAAATTTGTTATGACTTCTAAAATTCCTAAGATATGATCTCCTTTGGAGAATCTTTCATGAGTTGCTGAGAGGAATGTGTATTCTGTAGCTGTTAGATGTAAAGTTCTGAAAATAATGATTAGGTCTATTTGGTCTATGGTTCTCTTTAACCCCATAGTTGCTGTTTTGATTTTCTTTTATCTGAATGATCTATCTGTTGGTGAGAATGAGTTATTCAAGCTACCCACTATTATTAAAGTTGCATTTCTCTGTTCTTTCCATTCTGCTGTGTTTGTTTCATGCAACAATATTCAGTATGTATGTATTTGCAGTCATTATACATTCTTGGTAGATTGTCCCCTTTATCAATATATAATGACTCTCTTTATTCCTCTTAGTACATTCAGAGGTGTGACTCTTATATGATTCCCAATTTAGTCAATGTGCAATCAGAGGTAAGCCATGACAGGGCTATTTACAACCACTGAAGTGCAAATATGAAGACCAGACCCCCTAATTTGCACACTTCCAATCATCAGGGTATATTTTCTGTTAGTTGTGGAAAATATTTTAAGTAATTTTTAATTAAAACTTTAATTTAATTAACTCACAACACTGTTTATCAGTATTGTCAAACAAATTCAATGCATTTGGGCTTGCCAGCTGTGTTCTCTGGAAGCAGTCACTGTGTGGGACTGTGGTGTGTGTGTGTGTGCTTATTAAGGTTCTTYCTTTGTGAAAAGAGAGGTGGAGGCAGAACTGAGCCAAGGGAGAAGTCTGCTAGCAAAGCTGGGCTCATGAAATCTGGCCTGCTCAGAAGGAGCTTGGAATCAGCGATGCCCATCAGTTTCAGGTCTTTATGGTCCTCCACCATTATGATATCTTCCCTCCGTTCTTTACAGTTCCTGAATTCAAATAAGATCTTACGAGACACAATGGTCTGCCCATATCTGAGGCTAACCCCAATGCTGCTGGAAGGTTGGGGGCTGACCACAATTCAAGCAGCTGGGTTACAGAAGGTCTGTCTGACACATCCGTGTGTCTGTCACAGATTGCCAGACACCCTGAACCCTGAACTGAAAACAAGAACTAGCAGATAAGGAAACATTATTCCACCTGATCTATAATAGATACTTAGAACAACGTTTTTGGTTTTTGGTTTGTTTTTTCTTACTACTTCATTATTATGCATGGCCCTTATTGAGAAGTTTTGTTGTTGTTGTTGTTGTTGTTGTTCTTCTTCTTCTTGGATAACTAGTAATGGCCTGCACTTGTCCTTGAAGAAGTCACAGTTTCTGAGCCTCAGTTTATTTTATATTAAAATGAATGTGAGAATGTTCTGTCTTATGAGGAAAATAACAATATAGTTTGCAGGGCTCTAGAAAAGACTAGCCACTAATAGCTTTCCTAGCAGAGTTCTAATACTTTGTCAACACCCAATATGTGGCAGCAAATTATGAACAACACATTTTTGCTTAACCCAGTCATCTTTACTGACCACCACTATTGGTGTCACCATTGGCCACAACCTTCCAGTGGCTGTGTCAGTTCTTAAATATGTCTGTATCCTCACTTTTCAGAGCACTTGGACTTTGTGCTTCCAATAAGCTTTGCTTCTCATCTTCATTTTGCTTCTTAAGCATATTTCTTTCTTGTGTAACCAAAAACCTTGCTTATGCTTAGGCTACAAACTCATGTTTAGAAAAACTGTATTCTTGCTCAACATGGAATCTTGTTGAAACCTCCCATTCTGTCACACAGGTTTTCCTAGAATGACTAGTATATTCTCATGACATTCACCTCATGGTTCCTACTTTAGCATTGCTGAACATCTGACAACAGGCATTCTACTTCACTCACATACATCATCTGTATTGTGCATCATTCTTTTTTTTACAATCAACATTTATTGAGATTTTCATATGTGAGTAATAAATATACATCATTTCTACCATATTCTCTCCCTTCTCAAATTTCCTTGTCTCTCCCATTCCATATTTACAACACAGTTTCTGTGCCTGAGACTCAGGGAATGTCACAGAAGAGGAGGCAAAAAGATAATACAAGCCAAAGGAACAAGACATCTACCATGATATATTTGCTTCTGAAATAGAAAAAAAAATAAAGAAGAAAACATGAAATTTAGGTGTTAGGGACAAGGGCTGGAATGGTTTGGGGAAGATATGGAAATGAATATGATCAAAGTAGCCATATGATCAAAATCTCAAAAAAGTAATTAAAATATTATTTTTTTGAGAATCTTCTTTGAGAGAGATTAAACTTATCTATGACATTTGTGAGATTTGTGAGAGTTAAACTTATCTATGACATTAAGATAAATCCTTAAGGTGCAAGTGAGACTTACACTCATTTAAGAAAATGGCAGTCACAGGTCCTCCTTTAGAGTCTACAATATCAACATCCATGAGTGGTTGGTTAGGTTTACACTCCTGGGCATTAGTTCCTTCCTATTAAGTCCAATTAGACAGTTGTGGGTTACTCCAGGGATGTAAGTGCCACTATTGTAACCTTGGGACTATTTTGCCATTCTGGTCATTGTATGGTTTGTAAACATTACAACTGTGTCTTACTTAGAGTGTCTATTTCTGTGACAAAGCACCACAACCAAAAGCCATGTGGGGAGGAAAGGGTTTCTTTCATTTAGATTTCTACTTCACAATCCAGGGAAGTCAAGGCAGGAATCTACAGTTATGGACTGAAGCAGACACCATGGAGGAGTACTGCTCATTACCTTGCGTCTAATGGCTTCCTCAGCCTGCTTTCTTATCCAAGATCGAAGATCACTACCCAAGGGGTGGCATTGACCCCAGTGAGATGAGCCCTCATATCATTAAGAAAATGTTCTGCAGTCTTGCTGGCAGGCAATTTCTCAGTTGGAACTTCCCAAATGAGTGCCTTGTGTCAAGTTGACAAACATCATGCCAGCACATTGTGAGTAGGACAAATGGTTAGTTCCCCCACCCAGCCCCACTCGCCCATCCTCCAATCCCCCTACCCCCATGGAACCTTGTATAGCACCTTTGAGAGCTAGTCCTCCAGAAGGGAGCTTCCAGGTTGGTTCCACCTCAATTCCTCCAAGTCTTTTATCCCAAGTGTATGCTATGTTCAGCAACAGTGTTTTACCTTCTTTTTCTGGAAGGCAGCCAAAGGTCAACAGTGCCCTGATTGGCTTAGTTGTCAACTTGATAGGAGATAAACTAGCCGACAAGAAGGAACCACGATTGAAAAAAAAAATGCCTCTGTAAGATGGTCCTGCTGACAAGCTGCTTAATTATTAATTGATGTGAAAAGTCCCAGGTGGTTTTCAGTGGTACCACCACTCGGCAGGTAGTCACCATCTATTTGTCACCTTAAGGACTATGTCGATTGTTTCCATTTCCTAGCTATTGGAAATAGAGGAGCAGTGAACATGGCTGAGCAAGGATCTGTGGAGCAGGATCCCTAGTCCTTTGGGCACATGATAAGTAGTAGTAAAGGAAGGGCATACAGAAAATTTACTTTTCACTTTCTAAGAATTTTCTACATAGTTTTACTGAGGGCCTACCAATTTGCAGTCCCACCAACAGTGAATGAGGGCTCTCCATTCCACACAGCCTTCAGTATTTGCTCTTCGTTATTTTCTTGACCTAGATTGGGATAAGAGGAAATCTTTAATTTTCTTTTTTTTCTTAGATATTTTCTTTATTTACATTTCAAATGTTATCCCCTTTCCTTGTTTCCCCTCCGAAAACMCCCTATTCCTTCCCTCGTCCTCCTGCTCACCCACCCACCCACTCCCGCTTCCCTGTCCTGGCATTCCCCTTCTCAGGACCAAAGGCCTCTCCTCCCTTTGATGTCCAACAATGCCACCCTCTGATACATATGCAGCTGGAGCCATGGGTCCCTCCATGTGTATATTCTTTGGTTGGTGGTTTAATCCCTGGGAACTCTGGGGATACTGGTTGGTTCATATTGTTGTTCCTCCCATGGGGCTGTAAGCTTCTTCATGTCCTTAGGTCCTTTCTCTAGCTCCTCCATTGAGGACCTTGTGCTCAGTCTAATGGTTGGCTGAGAGCATCCACCTCTCTATTTTTCAGTTACTGGCAGAGCCTCTCAGGAGACAGCTATATCAGGTTCCTGTCAGCAAGTGCTTGTTTGTATCCACAATAGTGTCTGGATTTGGTGACAGTATATGGGATGAATCCCAGGTGGGGCAGTCTCTGGATGGTCTTTCCTTCAGTCTCTGCTCCACATTTTGTCTCTGTATCTCCTCCCATGGGTATTTTGTTCCCCCTTCTAAGAAGGACCAAAATATCTATGCTTTGATCCTCCTTCTTCTTGAGCTTCATGTGGTCTATGAATTGTATCTTGTTTATTCTGAGCTTTTGGGCTAATATCCACTTATCAGCGAGTACATACCATGTGTGCTCTTTTGTGAGTGGGTTACCTCACTCAGGATGATATTTTCTAGTTCTATCCATTTGCTTAAAAATTTTATGGAGTCATTGTTTTTAATAGCTGAGTAGTAATCCGTTGTGTAAATGTACCATGTTTTCTATGTCCATTCCTCTGTTGTTCCTCCCAGAACATCTGGGTTCTTTCCAGCTTCTGGCTATTATAAATAAGGCTGCTATAAACATAGTGGAGCATGTGTCCTTATTACATGTCCAGGAATGATATAGCTGGGTCCTCAGGTAGTACTGTGTCCAATTTTTTGAGGAACCACCAAACTGATGTCCAGAGTGATTGTACCAGATTGCAATCCCACCAGCAGTGGAGGAGTGTTCCAGTTGTTTCAGGGAGGAATTTAGCTATGGAGAGCTGTGGTCCAGGGTCAGTTCTGGGGTGCAGACAGAAAGCAGAAGGATCCTGTCCCCAGCTGATCTTTGGTTCTTTTGTCCTATGACTCTGAGTGGGTCCCTTTTGGGCCAGAAATTTAAAGAGAAGTGGTGGTCTTACCTGTGTTTTGAGGTGTGTAGGCACTCCTAGGAGACCAGCTTTCTCCTGGCATTATTTGTATATGTAGTTCTGTGGCCCAGGATCAGGTCTATGTGGAGTAGAAAATTGGAAGACTCTTATCCCAGTTCTTGTGACCCCAGGATTTTGGGTGGGTTTTCTGAGTAGCAGGGGTAGTCCTACCTGCACCCCCAGGCCTGTCTGTACCCCTGGGAGGCTATATATTTCACTGAGACACCTGGGTATAGAGCCCTGTGCCAGAGGATCATCTCCAGCAGCAGACAGAAACCAGAAGGTTCTCACTGCAGGCTGCCCCTTGGTTCCTGTGTCCTGAGCGTTCTGGGCAGGTTCCTCTTAGCAGCAGGGGTGGTCCTACCTGCACTCCTATGCCTTGCATCAATCTTTAGAGGGATAAAACTAGTAGAACGCACATGCACATATTATAAAGCTAGGTCTTTGTTAAGTTCTTTAACTCTATGCCCTCCATCCAGTCTTTATTTTCTATGTCAATAATGTCTCCTCAGTATCCTGTTCTTAGAGTATTAAAAAAACAATATAATCACTGGTAACTCCTTTTAAAAAAAGCTAATGGATATACAAGGGTAGATGGCTCTCACTAATATCTAGTCTTTCAGTTGATGAGACAAAGCCCTTGATGCTTTTGTTTTGATTTACCAGAGTGAATGGAGAAGGGTCAGTCCAAAGCAGGAAGTGGTCCTCTTCTTCATCCTTCTTCACACACCACCCCCATTCTGATAGTGCTGGCATACCAGTGCCAGGTAGCTCTGTAATGCAGTGTCAAGGAGATATTGATGCTCATGGCACAGCTTCAATCCACACCATCTTGTAATCTTGGGCATTATGTTTCTGTATTCTTGGGCTTTAACATAAGATACAGATGGGACCTTACAAATATGAAGCAGATGTGGGGGTGGAACCCGAGATCCAGCTAATTCTCTCAAAACCAGGTCGCTCCAGAGAATTCATTCAGAATTGGGTGGAGAAAGACTCAGTTATTTGAGTTCTCTGCTTATCAGGAAGTATACACAGTTTTGTGGACAAATAATTTAAGAATGTAAAACCTCTTTGATTCTGTGCCCTGTCCCTGTACCAGCTCATAGTACTAGTGACTTCAGAGGCCCGTGGGGCCTTCCTTTGCTGACAATTTAGCATATATTCAGAGAAATTCAGTGTGGCTTGGGCTGGTTCCAAGCCACAGAGCTCCTCTGCATTCCTGACCACTCTGCCATATCCTCTGTGAGATCTGCAGAGGAGGACAAGACAGTTTGCAGAAGGGGAAAAAATCTCTTATTAATCAGAATGATGAATTAGTCAAGTTGGGAAGGTCATCTTTAAGTGAAACTCTCCATCCCACAGACTACCTGAGTGAGAAGACACAGACCGTGCAAGTGTTTCTGAGTGATATTTTGGGCATATATGACTTCCTCTGAATACTCAACATGTTTCAGTTCATGTGTCCTTTTTACAGAATACTTGCTGGAAACATTTCCATTTTCTTTAAGTTTTAAAGTCACAGGAATAGCAATTATTTCTTTTTCATTGTTGTATAAAGGTAGGTTTTTGACTCATTAACTGCTGGTAATGGTAATATTATCAAGAGATTACACAAAGATTGTTCTTGGTTTGGGCTTTCCTTTTTCAAAGCCTTAAAAAATTGCCTTGAGGCTTTGGTTCAGAGCACACCTATATAATCTGGTTGCTTCTGGAATGGCCTGTAGAGTCTCAGTGGACAAGAAGAGAGTGTTGGCATGGGTTACTTCTTATTCACAGATTCAAAACACTGACTTCTCCTCAGAGCTATTTTATTAAAAAAAGTGCTATTTAAGAACAATAAAAATGTCAGGAAAAAGACTCTTTTTGAATACCAAGAAGGCATTAGCATTTAGGTGTATGCCTGGCTCTGGAATATTGCATCACAGAGACCTTGAGAAGTCCCGTTACTTAGCACATGTGCATGTTAGTCTTTTGTTAAAATGGCACAGTTAGGGTCATCTGGGAAGTTAGGACCTTAATAATAAAATGCTTCCAGCAGATTGGTCTATTGGAAAACCTCTGTGGGATTTCTTTATTAATGATTGAAGTGGGAAGGGCTAACCCACTATAAGATATGCCACCTGGGCATGTGGTCCTGAGAGGTACCCCCTCCCTCCTACACTTTCTGTTTCATTTACTGTCTCAAGTTTCTGATTTTCCCAGAATTTTCTCTGGTATGGATTGTGAATAGGGATTGTAAGATAACAAAGATTTTCTTCCCTAAGTTGCTGTTGACCATGAGCTTCGTCAGAACAAGAGAAAGCAAACTGAGACCTTCTCCACTCTCGCTGTTCCCCTAGACCCAGTCTCTCAGTCTCATTGCTACAGTTGCAACAGAACAACAGCTGCAGTCTTCTTTCCTCCTGCCCAGATCTCCTGTGGATCCACAGAACATCCCTTTCCACCCATCCCCACTTTTTGCTCTGTCCCAACTCCCAACTCAAGCAAGCACTTCTTGATCAACTATGGGCCACATCAGGTAGCACCAGAAAAATCAGGTAGGCTATCTCTGTCTCTCTCTCTGTCTCTCTCTCTGTCTCTCTCTGTCTCTCTCTCTCTCTCTCTCTCTCTCTCTCTGTCTGTCTCTCTCGCTCTCTCTCTGTGTGTGTGTGTTCCCCTAGAACCAGCAACTGAGTCTAGTCCCTAATGCTGCAACAGATCTAGCTGCAGCTTCCCTTCATCCCTACCCATATCTCCTGTGGATCCCACACAGACAATTTCCTCCTAAGTTCCCTCCCCCCAACCTATTTCATCCAAGCCTCAACACCAGTAGACATACCAGCTGAGCAGGCCAGGAAAACAGGCAACACACAGTAAGAGAGGAATCAGAACCCAAGGAACAAAATACCTGCCCAATAGTGACAGACCTAGACCCAGATGTCTAGATGGCAGGGTAAGAACACAGTATGCCTCTACTAGAGGCCAGTTATTCTTCCACAGCAGGCCCTGAACATTCTAACATTTTGTGTGTGAAGCACACACAAAAGACCCTAAAGCCAATTGTATGAAGATGATGGAGATCCTTAAAGAGAAAACAAATTCCTTACAGAAATCTAGGAAAACACAATCAAACAATTGGAGGAAATGAATAAATCCCTTAAAGAAAACTAAGAAAATATAAACAGTTGAAGGAAACAAATAAATCTGTTTGAGACCTGAAAATGGATATAGAAGTGATACAGAAAACACAAACTGAGAGAATTTTGTAAAATGAAAAATTTAGGAACTCAAACAGAAACATCAGAGGCAACACAGAAGATCAAAGAGAATCTCAGGCAGAAGAAATGGATACAATGGTCAAAGAAAATGTTGTCTAAAAAAATTCCTCACACAAATCATAAATGAAATCTGGGACACATTGAAAAAAATCAAATCTAAGAATAATAGGAATAGAAGAAGAATAAGGCCCAGAAAACTTTTTTAACAAAATTGTAGAAGAAAATTTCCCTAACCTAAATATTGAGATGCTTATAAATATACAAGAAGCATATAGAACACCAAATAAAGTGGACCAGAACAAAGAGTCCCCTCACAACATAATAACCAAAATACTAAACGCAGAGAACAAAGAATATTAAAAGGTGTAAGGGAACATTCTAAGTAACATATAAAGGCAGACCTATTAGAATCACACCTGACTTTTCAATGGAGTCTTTAAATGTCAAAAGAGCTTGGATAGATGTACTGCATACTCTAAAAGAACACAGATGCCAGTACAAACTACTATCATTAGCAAAACTTTTAATCACCATAGATGGAGAAAATAAGCTATTTCCTGACAAAGTCAAATGTAGACATTAGCTATCTACAAATCCAGCCCTACAAAAGGTAGTGGAAGGAAAACTTCAACCTAAGGAGGTTAATACATCTGTAAAAACAGAGCATAAATGATCTCACACCAGCAAAACCAAAAACAAAGAAAGGGAAACACACACACACACACACACACACAGACACACAGACACACACACACACACACACACACACCACCCACCACCGCCAACATTATAGGAATTGACAATCATTGGTCATTAACACCTGTGGTGGTTTGAATAAAAATGGCCCTCATAGTCCCATAGGGAATGGCATTATTAGGAGATGTGGCCTTCTTTGTTGGAATAGGTGTGTCATTGGGCATGGGTTTTGGTGCTCAGATGCTCAAGCCAGGCCCAGTGTGACATTCTCTTCATGTTGCTTCAGATCCTCCAGAAGAACTCTCAGTTCCTTCTCCAGTACCATGTCTACCTATGTGCTGCCATGCTTCTTGCCATGACAACAATGGAGTAAACCTCTGAAACTGTCAGTCAGCATCAATTAAATATTTTCCTATATAAGAGTTCCTGTGGCCATGGTGACTCTTCATAGCAATAGAAACCATAACTAAGACAATCTCTCTCAATATCAGTGATTCTCAGTTTTCCAATAAAATGATACAGACTAACAGAAATCCATCCTTCTGCTGCATTGAAGAAACACACCTCAACAGCAAGGATAGACATTACCTCAGGGTGAAAAGTTGGAAAAAATATTCTGAGCAAATGGACCTAAGAAACAAGCTGATAGAGCCATTTTAGCATTTAATAGAATAGACTTCAAACCAATACTAATCAAGAGATGAGGAAGGATAGCACATACTCATCAAAGGAAAACTTCATCAAGATGACATTTTAATTCTTAACATCTATGCCCTAAACACAAGGGCACCCAGTTTGTAAATGAAACACTTCCACAGCTTAAATCACATATTGACTTTTACGCACTGAAAGTGGGCAGCTTCAATAACCCACTCTTACCAATGCATAGGTCATCCAGACAAAATCGAAACAGAGAAAGATTGGAGATAACTGATCTAACAGGTATTTATGGAACATTTCACCCAAACACAAAAGAAAATGCCTTCATCTTAGAACCTCATGGACCTTTCTCCAAAATTGGCAACATGCTTGGACACAAAGCAAGTCTAAACAGATACAAGAAAATGGAAATAACTCCCTGCAACCTATCGTGGATGGATGGACCATGGATTAATGTTGAACATCACCAACTACAAAAGCAACAGAAAGCTTATAAACTCATGGAAATCAAACAGTTCTCTATTGAATGAAAAATAAAGATTTTCTTGAGCTTAATGGTAAAGAACACACAGCATATCAAAACATAAGGAATACAATGAAAGCAGTGCTAAGAATAAAGTTCATTTCACTAAGTGCCTACATAAAAAAAAAACTCTCATTTAGCAACTTAACAGCACACCTGAAAGCTCTATAACAAAAAGAAGTAAGCACACCCAAGAAGAGTAGACAGCAAGGAATAATTAAACCAAGTGCTAAAATCAATGAAATAGAAACAAAGAGAACAATACAAAGAATCAATACTTTGTTTCATTGGGAAAATCAGCAAAGTAGACAAACCCTCATTTAAACTAACTAAAAGGTGGATAGAATATCAGAATTAACAAAATCAGAAATAAGCAGGGGTCCATAACAACAGACAGGAAATCCAGAAAATCATGAGAGCATATTTTAAAAATCTATACTCAACCAAATTGGAAAAATCTAAAAGAAATGTATAATTTTTTGGATATGTACTGTTTGACAAAGTTAAATCAAGATCAGATTAACAATTTCAACAGGAATATAACCACTACTGAACTAGAAGCAGTCATTAAGAGTCTCCCAACCAAAGAAAGTCCAGGGCCAGAGGGGTTTAGTGTACAATTCTGCCAGACTTTCAAAAAAGTAATGGAAATACTCCTCAAATTTCACAAAATAGAAACAGAAGAAACACTGCCTACTTTTTTCTATGAGACCACAATCACCTTGATATACAAACCACATAAAGACTCAACAAAGAAAAAGAATTACAGACCAAGTTTTTTATGAACATAAATGCAAAAATTCTCAATAAAATACTTGCAAACAAAATCTAAGAACACATGAATAATCATTCACCATGATCAAGTAGGCTTCATCTCAGAGATGCAGGGATGGTTCAGTATATGAAAATCAATTAATGTAATCCACCATATAGAGATATGAAAATGTGGTATATTTACACAATGGAATACTACTCAGCTATTAAAAACAATGACTTCATGAAATTCTTAGGCAAATGGGTGGAACTGGAAAATATCATCCTAAGTGAGGTAACCCAATCACAAAAGAACACTCATGGTATACACTCACTGATAAGTGAATATTAGTCCAGAAGCTCAGAATACCCAAGACACAATTCACATATCCAATGATGCCCAAGAAGGAAAGAGAGGTCCTGACCCTGGAAAGGCTCAATGTAGCAATGTAGGGGAATACCAGGACAGGGAAGCAGGAGATGGTTGATTGGGGAACAGGGAGAGGGGGTAAGGCTTATGGGACTTTTGGAGAGTGGGGAACCAGGAAAGGGGAAATCATTTGAAATATAAATAGAAGAATATAATTAAACAAAAACAACAAAAAACAAAAACAACAAAAAAAGAGATATGAAAGAAAAAAACTCACGATCATCTCATTAGATGCAAAAAAGGCCTTTGCAAAATCTGATACGCTAATTCATGACAAAATTTCTGGAGAGATTAGAAGGCAGAGATGAAGGCTTCATGCCCACACCAGCTTGACTTCTCCATGTTTAATGAGCCGGGCAGAAGTTGTCCTCAGCAACTGGGGTCCGCTGTCAGCTTGCAAAGAGCAATCCTTTGCCCTAGCATTAGTCTGGGTGGTTTGGGGATCTCGATGGGACCCCCTTGGCCAACAACAACCAAATATAACCCACTCTCACCACTGAAAGCCTTGCTTGGCTACAGGAGATAGTCAATAGGGTCTCCATGTTCCCCATTACTAGGAATCCTTACTAGAGTCACCTTCATTGATTCCAGAGAGTTTCCACTGCACATGGCTTTCACATTGACTCCAAAATGCCTCCTAATTCCAGCCATCTCTCGTCCCTTTTCCTTTAATCCCATCTTGCCCCATACCTGATTACTCCCAACTCCATTCTCAATTGCTCCCATTGTCCCTGCAAAATCTATTCTATTTTCCCTTCCTAGGGATATCCATTAATCCCCCTTCTATACTCCTCTTTACCTAGCCTCTCTAGGTCTATGGATTATAACATGGTTATCATTTACTTAATGACTAATATCCACTTACAAGTGAATACATACCATATTTGTCTTTCTGGGTCTGGGCTACCTCATTCAGGATAAATTTTTTCTAGTTTTTCATCCATTTGCCTTCACATTTTATGATGTCATTTTTTTAAAAAAAATAATTGAGCAATCCTCCATTGTATAAATGTAGCACATTTTGTTTATCCATTCTATTATCTATGTTGTCTATCCAGCTTCTGTTATGAATAAAGTTGCAATGAACATAGTTAGGCAGGTGTTCTTGTAGTAGGATGGAGTGATCTATGGGTGTATATTGAAGAGCTGTATAGCTGGCTCTTGAGGTAGATCGATTCCAAATTTTCTGAGAAACTTCAATGTTGATTCCATGCTGGCTATACAAGTTTGCACTCTTTTTTTTTTATTGGATATATTCTTTATTTACATTTCATTTCCCTTTCCCTGGTTTCCCTGCCCCCCCCAATGTCCCATATGTCTTTTTCCCTCCCCCCACTCCCGTTCCCCTATTCACCCCTTCCCACTTTCCTGTTCTGGTATTCCCCTGCATTGCTGCACTGGGCCTTTCCAGAAACTGGGTCCACTCTTTCCTTCTTGTCGGACATTGCTGCACTGGGCCTTTCCAGAAACTGGGTCCACTCTTTCCTTCTTGTCGGACAGCATTTGGTAGGTGGATTGTGTCTATGGTGTTCCAAGATTCTAGGCTAATATCCACTTATCAGTGAGTGCATGCCTTGGGTGTTCTTTTGAGA
>BDUI01000024.1:237344-254499 GCA_002335545.1 Apodemus speciosus
ACAGAAGGACACTTCTTGCTGGTCAAAGGAAAAATCCACCAAGAAGAACTCACAATTCTGAACATCTATGCTCCAAATGCAAGGGCACGCTCATTTGTAAAAGAAACTTTACTAAAGCTCAAAGCATACATTGCACCTAACACAAAAATTGTGGGTGACTTCAACTCTCCACTCTCCTCAATGGACCGATCAGGAAAACAGAAACTAAACAGGGACACAGTGAAACTCATTGAAGCTTTGGATTAATTAGATTTAACAGACATATATAGAACATTTCATCCTAAAGCAAAAGAATATACCTTTTCCTCAGCACCTAATGGTACCTTCTCCAAAATCGACCATATAATTGGTCACAAGACAGACCTCAACAAATATAAGACCGAACTAATCCCATGCCTCCTATCGGATCCCATACCTAAACATAGTAAAGCAATTTACAGTAAACTGGTAGCCAACATCAAACTAATTGGAGAGAAACTTGAAGTAATCCCACTAAAATCAGGGACTAGACAAGGCTGCCCTCTCTCTCCATATCTTTTCAATATAGTACTTAAAGTTCAAGCCAGAGCAATTACACAACATAAAGAGGTCAAATTGGAAAGGAAGAAGTCAAACTATCACTTTTCGCAGATGATATGATAGTATACTTAAGTGACCCAAAAACTTCCATCAGAGAACTTCAATCTCCTCTTTTTGTCTTCCTGTCTTCCTCTCTTCTTCCTCTCCTCATCTCCTTGTCTTCTCTCTCTCTTCTCTCTCTTCTCTCTCTCTCTCTCTCTCTCTCTCTCTCTCTCTCTCTCTCTCTTTCAAACTTTTAGCCCACCTTTCCCTTCCACTGTCTAATCACTGGCTTTAGACTTATTTTACAAGTTAAAATGGGGAGAAAGTTCACATGAAGTCACCTAAGTCAGTGATTCACTCCTCGTCCCAGACAGCCTCTTTTGGGGAAACAGTTAACACCGAAATACAAACAGCACCAGGACAATCCACAACACTACATTCTAGTCTTTTTGGTGTGAGAAGGTACTCTGTAGTCTCCTGAAAGAGAAATGTGGACATCAACCTGTCCACAAAACCTTTGCCCTATAATCCTGCCTACAAGATGTGCTAGGGCAATCGTGACACAGAACTTGTGGCAGTAACTAACCATTGTCTGATTTGACTTAAGGCCTACTCCGTGAGAAGGAACCCATACCTACACTGCGTGGGTAACCAAGAAAAGAGAGTAGATGGTCCAGACACTTAGGGTAAATCCAAATAGGACTGGCATTAAAAACAAACATACAATAACAAAGACCAACCAATCAACCACACAAAACAAAAGCAAACAAACAAAACCAAGAAAAGTAAATTAAATGATTCCTAATAATATTCAGCTATCAGTGCCTTATCCGGATAGTCATATTAGAGGGCCTTTCTCTGTCAGCAGCTGTGAGCAGGTGCAAAGACCCACAGCCAGCCATTATGAGAAGAGACAGTCTAAAATGGAGGTCTCCATCAAACTCCTCTCCTCAGAGCTCAGAAAATCCTGAGGCAAAAAGAGTCTAAAAGCCAGAGGATATGGAGGGTACCAGGAGAACAAGGCCCCTCAAATCAGCTAAGCAAGGCAAATATGAACCCACAGGAGCAAAAGCAGCAAGTACAGGGCCTACATTGGTATAGAGCACCAGGTCCTCTGTGTATACAGTATAGCTATAGCTTAGTACTTTTATGGAACTCCTGGTTGTCAGATTGAGTGGGTCTGACTCTTGCCTGCTCTTGGGACTCTTTTCTTTCTGTTGGGTTGACACGTCTGACTTTGATATGGAAGTTTTTGCTTCATCTTATTAAAAAAAATCCATATGGATTATCGGATTATCTGTTACCTGAAGAATTTAACTCTTGCATTTTGGTTATAATTAGAAAATATATTTCACATGTTTTCTTACAGCATCGTTTCTACCTGGAGTGAAGAACTTCTTTCACTCTACTTTCCCCCCATAGTTTTTATACTTGGACATTTCCAGCATAATAAGTATAATAACTTCCTAGTTTAATAGGGTCGCATTACACTTATAGATTATAGAGCAATGCTTAAAAGCAAGAACTTTCAAAACCAACCATCATTACTTACCCTGAGCATGTAGAAAATAGGTTTCTGAACATAAAGGAGAGCCCCGGGTGAGTTTTCAGAATGTGTTAATTCCAGAAGTTGTTAAATAGACTGCATTAGACTGGTCTTTTGTATCTCTAAAACACCACAAAACAGTGATTGTAACACTGAAACAGAACACTTCTGTTATCTCCTACCTTCATCTGTTGCTGGTGTTTAATAACATGTAGAATTCAAGTCAAGAGGAAAAAGGCAGATCCAACACGCTGTGCATTTGTAGAATGAATTGGCTTCAACTTTCAAAAAATTATATTCAGGCTAGGTAGGTGGCTTAATCTGGTAAAATGCTTGTTATACAAGCTTGAGGACCTGAATTTGAGAAAAATCTTTTAACACCAAAGTAAAATGCTGGCCACCAAAGTGGATTTGTGATTCCAGGCCAGGGAACAAAGAGATAGAGAGTTCTCTGTGGCTTGATGGCCAATGTAGATGATCTCTAGGTTTAGTGTGAGACTTTGTCTCAAAGAATAAAAAAGATAAAAAGGTGGAAAGTGGTTGAGCTATGAGGGAACCAACTCTCCAAAAGTTGTCTCTCTGACCTCAGTCATGTGCATACCCACACATAATAAAGTAAAACTGTTTACAAATGTACAGGTGCCTTCCTGTACACAAACATCTGAATTCATCATTCATCATAGCTCTAAAATGAACGCAGTAAAAACATTTGCTTTTAAAGAATGATTGTTGAGTGAAAAATAAGCTTCCCCCCTCCCCCCCCTCTTAGAATTCTTTACTGGACACAATTGTTCTATACAAACACAAAACATTGTTAGATAATGAGTCTGGAATATAGTGTTAACAGCAAGAGAAAATGTTAGACTTGAAGCAACTCAGGGAAGACCCAGTCTTTCTAGTAAATCAGGAGATTCTTTGAGGTATTCTGAACATTGGAATAGAATACCAGGCAGTCGGTCAAGTTCAGGAAAAGAGTGGTAGGGCTCTCTCTTGAAACCTTTAGACAGGAAGCTCTGCAGCAGGAAACAGCTGGTCACCTAAGCAGGAACACTGAATCATACCTTTACAAAAGAGGGGCAGACCCACCTTCCGGGAGGCCAGTGCATCAGGAGACACCTAACCGGAGTTTTGAAAAGAAGACAGAAGTGATTTGTTCTCAAACTCCTTTTAAACTTCTGCTTGGTGGGTGGGCCAGGGTTTGCAGGTGTCTCTAGCCAGGAGAGCCTGGGCCTCACTCAGATCAGTTTTTGTTTTTTTCTGTTTTCCTCATTGCTTGTCTCTGGGCCATTTCGTCAGTATTGCATCTTTAGTCGTTAAGCTCCGGGGCAGGTGGCTATCTGTAAGGCTACTAATTAGATAAAGGGACTGATTTGCGCCAGAGCGCAGATAATGCATGGAATTGTGCCAAGACCCACAGCTCAGGAGTTTATGACCCCCAGCTGCCATGGTGACTTTGCCTATTCAGTTGGAGAAGCTTTTGGTTGCGGGCTAGGAGGTAGCATATCGGCAGAGTACCGGCTTCTGTGGAGCTTGAAACCGAAAACTGAGCTGGAGGTGAACCGGGCAGTAAGGCAGGGGGCATTAGGCTTCCCATTCATGCCTAAATGAACAGATTGTTTTGGGGCTTCTTTCTCCTTGTGTGTTAGGGGGAAACTGTCTTTCTTGTTGGCAATTCTCTGAGGAATCTGACTTTTGGAAGAAAATGTGTATTCCTGAATCTTCTTGCACTAATCTCACTTTATAGCTTCCACCCTGGGACTTTTATTTTGTTATTCTCTTAAGACTTTTTTTTTCCTGAATAAATATTTGGCTTTTTTTCTCTTTAAAAGAAGAGTGTGTTGTGAGCTTCAAATAACCTGAAACAACATAAGGTTCATATTCTTACATTCCCATGCATGTTACCATGATAACATTCTAGAACTGGAAGACACCACAGAGTCAGGCATTGATAACATTTTATTTCCCCAAGATTGCCTTATAATCCAGGTGTAATAATGAATATCCTCTTTTCTGTTTCTAAAGGGACTCTGCAGAGCAATAGCCATCTACCAGATCTAGCATGTTTTATAATGCTCAGCAAGCTAAGAAGTCAGAATCAGAAATCGAGAACATCATTAATTAGAAAGGGTTGATATGAGAGTGGGTGGCATAAGTGATGAATTGAATCTTGGCTAGATTGGTAATTAAAGCCGGGAGGCTGTTGAAAGATTGGAAGATGAGAGTTAGGGAGGCAATGGCCAAAACTAGAGAAGGAACAGGCAGATGAAGAGCAAGTCATGGGATTAGAGACCTGCAAGGGTACTACGTTTGTGGTAGAGACTTAGATGTCGCATTTGCAATTTCAGTGGAGGATTAATACTGTGACTCGGGCTTATGGAGTTCCCCACAGAAAAATAATGACCCATTCAAGTATTACAGAAAGAAAGTAATTACTGAAAGGAATTGCTTAAAGAAGTAAAGGTAAGATAAAATAAAAACCAAAACCTAGAGATGGTGATACACCCAGGAAACAGTACTTTCTGTTGGAAAGCCATTTACATTTCTAGAACACTTACATTCTAAGCACAAAGGGGATGGAGTCCTTCTGTTACAAGAAGCTACCGAATATGGCAGCCAAAGAAGAGGGCTGTTGTAGGTGCTCTGGCTATAGCAGATGAATGCTGTGATGGTCAGAACCTTGGCTGGGACAGGGTATGTGGAGACAGGATCATTGTCTCCTGTTGAGACTGCTTGTCAAGCTCTTCTATGAGTCAAACATAAATAGGAGACAGAAATAAGATCATGATTACACGACTGGAGAAACGGCCCCATAGAGAGCTTTCTGAGGGACTATGAAGACCTCAGCTTGGATCCCCAGCACCCATATGAAAATCCAGCCGCAGCTACTCCCACCTGTCATGCCAATGTGGAGGGTTCTGAAAATAGAAGGACACCTTGGGCTTTTTGATTGCTATTGCTAATCTTGCTTCAAACAACTAACTGAACAAAACCCCCAAAGTGAGTTCCCTGTTCTGGGAGAGACTCTGTCTCAAAAGAGAAAGATGAGGAGCAATAGAGGACACTCAACACCTTCACAGAATGTGTACTTACTCTCATATACCACATGCATGCACACGTGCACACACACATGCACACAAATTTTTTTAAAAGGATATATATAGGATGACAAAAGGATTTTGGCACCAAGACTGACAACACGTGCTCTGTACCTGGAAACTACATGGTAGGAGAGAACTGATTCCACAATGAATTCTATAGCTAACCATGGAAATGTGTCCATGTGTCCATAATAATACAATAAAGAAATGTAAAACCTTTACAAATATGAAACGAGGATCTACTGTCAGTGCTTTGATGAACTGTGAAAATAGAGAATTGTATGAGTTTTCTGTAGATCTAGATGATAGATATGTGGTATAGAAAATGTCATTCCTACTAATTTACATGTATTAATTGTCATTATAGAAAATTGTAACACATCATTACAATGTTACAAAGAACAGGATGCAGTTCAAGACTCTGAAGTCCCATAAAATGTACTTTTGATGTCATCTGCATTTTATATTACTCTTATTTAAAATTCTAAATTTTTTCCGTGGGGCATTATAAAGGAACAGGGACTGTGTGTAACTAGAAAATCAAAGAAAATACATGAAGCAGTGGTTTTTAAATATGGTCAACAGTAAACCCAAAGAGTTGTTTCTCCAAGTGAAAAGAAACAACAAAGGGGGCCTTTGATTGCCAGTTTTCAGGTTGGGTGTTTCTGGGATGAAGTCCTGGGAGAGAAATTCATATAGTGATTGGGTGCCTTGCTGAATTCAGAGACAGTTTATAGTTCAGTGAAGCCAGAGTCAAATACAGTAAGAAAGAAGTTACAGAATGTGAAAGAATTCCAGCAATTTGCAGAGTGCTTGACTGAATACTTTTCAGAGCATTCACATGAGAAAACTATTCCAGACTAGAGAGCCACTAAGACCTTTGAGTTAGAACAATTCAACAGTCCTTGGAGCTTATGCTGGCTTGTTTTATTACAGCTTAACACAGGCTGCAGTCATCTGAGAGGAGGAAACCTCAAGTGAGAAAATACCTCTAGATGATCAGGCTGTAAGCAGACAGAGTTTTCTTAATTACTGAGGTAAGTGGGAAGGATCAACTCATTGTGCATGGAGACACTGCTGGACTGGTGGTCCTGGGTGCTATAAGAAAGGAGGCTGAACAAGCCAGGAAGAACAAGCTGAAAGCAGTGCCCCTCTATGGTTGCTGCATCAGCTCATGCCTCCAGGTTCTTTCCCATTTGGAGTTTCTGCCTTGGCTTCTCTAAATGGACTGTGTCTTGGTTTATGGACACCAAATAAACCCTTTCCTCCCCAAGCTGCTTTGGTCACAGTGTTTCCTAACAGCAATATAAATTCCAACTAAGAGCTATTTACAGGCTGGGAAGAGTTCCGGTTCACTCAAAGAAAACAAAAGAAAGAAAACCAAGAAAAACAAAAACCCTACTAAATTAAACAACAAACAACTGAAATACAGAAAGGTAAAGGCTACAAAACCATTACTATAAATTTGCCCTCTGCAGTGGTTTGAATATGCATGACCCAGGGAGTGGCACCTATTAGGAGGTATGACCTAGTTAGAGTAGGTGTGGTCTTTTTGGAGAAAGTGTGTCACTGTGGAGGTTGGCTTTGAGAGAGCTTCCTCCTTTTCCTGTTTGCCTTTGGAATGATATGGAACTCGCAGCTCCTCGAGCACCATGCTCCCACCTTGATGATACTAGATTGAACCTCTCTGAACCTGTAAGCCAGCCCCAACTAAATATTTTTCTTATAAGAGTTGCCTTGGTCAGTGTCTCTTCACAGCAATGGAAACCCTAACAAAGATACTTCCTGTGTCTAAAAAGACAAAGGAAAATATAAATGTACTGAAGATAAAATATGAAAACATTTCAATAGGTATTCTAGAGTCAAAAGATAAAAAGAAATTGAGAGAGAAAATAAATAATATTAATTAGACATTGCAAATGACAGATATTAGTGAATTTAAAGGTAGGATGAAAGATTCTACCCAAAGTCAAATACAAAAAGCTATTGACAATAAATAGTAGGGTACTAGCCATCTGTATGCCATAGTGTGAGAGAATATCAAGGCATCATCCTAGTCATTATTGGGCTTCCAAAAAAAAGAGGTGGCATCAGGAAGATAGTTAAGATAACTGCAGATATTTCAAAATTTGATGGAAAGTTGAGCTAGGCACAATGGTGCATGCCTTAATTTTATCACTTGAGAGACTGAGGCAGAAGGATTAGGAACTCTAGTCTAGCCTAGCCTTGTCTCCTTCCCTCCTTCAGAACAACAAAGAAAGAACATCATAGAATTAAAAAAGAAATCACTGCCAGTACTTTAAAATGAAGATATTAAGTTCAGACTTGCAAATGTAAGAATGTCTGCTGTTTTGTTATCAGAAATAATGAATACAAAGAGACAGTGGGAAAACATCTTTATTTAAAGGAAAAAAACTGTAGTAAACAGAGATATTTTATTGTCAAATAGTGGAAAGATCATTTGAAAACAAGGTTACAGAAGGTTTAATCTGGCAAACAAGAGCTTAAAGAATTTAGAACTAGTTGATCTACATGTCAGAAATGTTAAAGAAATATCTTTAAATAAAAGAAAAGTTATACCAGAGAGAAACTTGGATCTATGAAGTATGAAGAGATAAAGAAAATGTTATTTATATGGAAAAATATAAGTAATTTAAAGTCACTTTTAAACTGAAATATGATGAGCAACATATATAATTTTCTAGTATTCTGTTGTGGGGTCTGTTTAAATCCAGCATAGCTCATACACCAGGTCAATGTAGATGTCAAAAATGTATTCTAATCAAGCTGCTACTGATCAATCCTGGCTGCAGAACAGTTCTGGGAGCTGACCTGTGACCCTGAAGGGAAGTTGCACACCATATTTAAGGATGAAACCAAGTACTGTGTGTGTGTGTGTGTGTGTGTGTGTGTGTGTGTGTGTGTGTGTGTGCAGGGTGGGCTGTAGCATTGTTCAATCAAATTTTAACATAAAGTGTTGAACAAGGGTGTTTCCATTATTCAGGATAGGAGTAGGTTCTTGGGCCTGGGAACATAAGCTTAGTTCGAACCTGCCAGCAAGATGGAGAAGTTGTCCTTGAGATGTCTGGATCCAGACAACTGTTCCCTTACAAGTTGTCCCTGAGATGTCTGTACTCAGACAACTGTTTCTTTACAAGAGAAGCTATTCAGCCATTGAGAAGCCTCTGTCTCCTCAAGGGCCTGGGACCTTGAAATTTGTTTCTTCCTATGATAAATGGAATCTGAAAATCAAACAGTAGTACTTTAGAATAAGGTTTGTTTGGATTATTCCCGACTTTCAAAGGGTAACAGAATATAAAATTAATTTTAAAAATAGGTATCACTTAATCCAAAATATATAAAACACTGGCAATTCAATCTTCAAAATTTATCTTGGTTTCCCTTTTATTTATGTGTGTGGGTGTTTTGCCTCGTGTATGTGCATCATGCCCATGAAGGCCAGAAGAGAGCATCAGGCATACCCAAGCCTACCTGATACTTACCCCTGGAAACTGGAGTAAGAGATGGTTGTTAGCTACCATGTGGATACTGGGAATAGAACCCGTGTCCTATGGAAGAGTAGGCAGTACTTTTAATGGGGGAGCTACCACTCCAACCCCTTAGTTATGTTTCTTACTGCTGTGGCATTTAAAATACCTGACCAAATCAATTTGAAGGAAGGTTTACTTTTGCTTTCAGTTCAAGGCATACAGGTCATCATCTCAGGAAAAGCATGGCAGAGAGTGGAATTACTTGTCATATTGTATCTATAACCAAGAAGAAGAGAGTAAATAGGGAAATGAAGCTATAAAACCTCAAGACTTGGTCCCAGAGACCCACTTCCTCCAGCAAAGCTCTCCTTCCTGAAAGCTCCACAATCTTCCCAAGAGTTGGGAGACCAAGTATTGGAACACACAAACCTAGGGAGGAGTTTCATGTCCCAGATATCACAAAAATCCTGTGTGTACTTATTACTTATTTTTACTTACATTTCAATGCTCAGTAGCCCCATGTGGCTAGAGACTAGCACTCTTTACAATGTCAGCTCAATTATTCCATTAAAAGTCACTAAAGTTATAAAAAAGCAAGACTCAACTATACACTACCTACAAGAAACCCACTAATTGTACTAATAAAACTAAGCATTAGAAGGATATAAAATTCATATTCATTGAAGAGTTTTATTAACAGAAAATTGGAGCTGCCATATTAATATCCAAGTAGATTTCAAAATAATGAATATACTAGGGACCTTTCGTGATTATTTTGAGATAAATTCACTAAGTGAACTTAATAAGTCCAAATGTTAATGTATCTATTACGAAAAATGGACAAAATCAACAGATACAGTTGGATTTTTAAACCAGCTGTATATTGTCATCATAATAAAATATGAGTAAGAAACATTGTCAGACAAAGAAGATGAAGCAAACATCAGCCTAGTTCTCCTAAGTGAAATTATAGAACAATTCATTCAACAACAGCATAATAAACATTATTTTCAATATCSTAGAGACATTTACTGAGATAGAGCAATTCTGGGTCATAAATAAAATCTCAGTAAAAGATTATAATCACACAAAATTTATTTTTAATTAACTACAATGGCTTTAAGTTAGAAGCCAGTAACAGGAAAACATCTATTGGAGGAAAATCTTGAAATATTTGTAAATTATCAGACTCCATTGGAGGTGGTAGGATATTATAAGAGCATTGAAAACATAAAAATTGTGAAGGAAATTAGAAATTATTTTGAAATGGTGTTATAGAGCCTTAGTCAATTAAGAAACTGTCAGTGGGAAGACATGAGTTTGGATTCTTAGGAACCACATTAAAAGCAATACAGTCTGCCATCATACACATCTGTAGCCTGAGACACGGGTGGGGATAGAGGCAGCAGAGGTAGGCAGATTGTCAGGACTTGCTGGCCAGCTGGGCTACACAATTCATGAATGCCAAGGTTTAGTGAGAGACTTGAGTGATACAGTAGAAAGTGATTGAAGAAGACTTATCTCATAAAGTCAACCTCTCACTCTCACAGGCATGTGTACCTGCGTGTGCGCGCGCGCACACGCACACACACACAGAGAGAGAGATACAGAGAGACAGAGAGATAGAGATGGAGAGACAGAGAGAAATTGATTATTTTGGAACTGAACAAAAATGGAAACATGGGATATCGAAATGTAGGATATACAGAAAGAGTGCTCAGATGAAAATGTAAAGCATTACTTTTTATTAAAAAATTAATTAAATTAACAAAAATTAAGTTACTTTAATTATGTTGATTAAAATAAGCAAAGCATTATTTTGTATTTCAGCCTTAACAAACTAGGAAAGAAGACAAATTAAATGCAAAATAGGCAGAGAAAAAGAATAATAAAGGTTAGGGAAATATTCAATGAAAGAAAATTGAATGGAATAAAACATTTTCAACAATCTTACCTCTAAGTATCCACATGAAAAAAACCCATAAGCACACAGAGAGTCAACTCAGAGTAGTTTTATTTATATAACTAATGACTGGAATGAATGTAGGTGACTATCAGTTGCAGAATAGAATAAGCAATAATGGCTTGTCTACATGGTGGACAACTACTTACCAAGGAATGAAAGAAACCATGGACACATTTAAGAGCATTAGATGAGTCTTAAAACACCCAGAATTCCAACTCCTGTGGTTGTGAAAGCCACAGATAAGTGGCTTTCAGGTACCAGAGGAGCAGAGGAGGATTCAATACAAAGCAGTGGGGGCAAAAGTCGTGATGATGGAAATATTAGACGCCAGGATTTTGATAGTTGTTACGTGACTGTAAGCACTTTTAACCATGTACCTAGTCAGTCACTAAAATAGGCATGTGTCATTCCGTGTGAAGTGTTCTTCAGTAAAGATTGATGAAAGGAAAAAAGTTCAGAATGCGTGCTATTCAGAAATTTCCTTTTTAAAATTATGCAAACACACATGCTCGTTTTAAAAATGTGGTCAAGCAGAACAAAAGGATATGAGGGGGAAAGGAAACTCTTTTTGGCCTTCAAATTCTCCTCTGGGGGGTTGCTACTGAAACAAGTTTATTATATAAGAATTTAAATTTTTTAGCATAAACATGTGCTTTTTAAATAATAACTAAAATAATAATAATTATTATCTATTTTATACAAGAGGAGTCACTTTCTATGACTTAAAAAATCTGGGATAATGAAATGTGTGGATTATCTTTATTTTTCCTCTCACTTGCTACATATTTACTTATGCAATAGTCTTGTAATTAATTTAGCCCTCCTGATATGTTTTCACATTTCACCCATGTTTTACTAGAAGTCACACTGTTGGACTAACTGGTAGGCTTCACAGTGGCTATGTCTGCATCTTACTGTCCTGACTTCTGATGGCACCTGAGTGCCTTCTCTGTATGCAGCTGCTGAGAGAAATCATCTATTTCTGATTTTTAAAAGACTTTGTCTTTTCCTATCATGACCAGCCTGCAGTATGTTTTCTGTATAACTCGGCCACTTTAGATCTTACAGAACTAGACCATATCCACGTGTCCCTTGGAGTTCCTGCATTTAGCATCTTCTTTTAAGCACGGTTGCTCTCCCCAGCCTTCCCTCCCCCTGGGTATTTAATCATGTATATGGCAAGCCAGCATTATATGCGATTCTCTTAGTGATGCCATATGGTTTCTCTGAATGGGGATAGATGGAGGGATTTATTGGCTTTGATCATTGCACTATAACAAATACAATTATGGCATGGGAAATTTCCTACTAGAGTTCAAGAGAAAATGGGGGAGCCCCCTCCTTCGGATGATTTGTGTGTCCTAATGAATCAGGAGGCTTCCCCAGATCTCATCCTCTTTCATATATAATCATGGAGATGATGTGCCCGTGTGTATTACTGTTGAAGGATTTCTTTCCTCCCCCACCCCCAGCCAAATAACCCCCCTCTAAAACAGAGGGAATGATTTAGCAGTTGAAGTGTTGACTTTGAAACACTTAGACTTGGTGGCATCTTTCAAAGTTTCATCAGGATTGACTTAGTCCTTCATTCTGGAAATATCATAACCACATGGAACCCTAAGTCATTACAGAAGAGTTGCTTTTATAAGAAATCCCAAACATGGGGGCCTCATTTTCTCTGAGACTATTGAACATGCCTTACCATATAAACTAAGAAGCTAAAATTCTGACTTTAGTTATGCCTGGTAGATTTTATAACTTTAAATAGGCAATAGTCGCCGAATTTGGAGTTCACTTTTAACTATAATACTATATCGCTTTCATATAGTTAATGCTTTTTCTTTCATAATTCTATAGGAGTCTCTATATGAATAAATAAATAGTTTTCTTTGGTTAACTATAAGTTGTGTGTTGTTTTCTGAACTCATAGCAAAATTAACCTTCTGCTTACTTTGTGTTTGAAAAATATAGGAGGAGAAACACTGCTTCAAAAAAATGCACCCTGGAGTTCCTTTTGACATACTGTTTCCAAAGGATGGAGGGGATTGTCAGGGAGCTCTTTGAGAAGAGTCACTGCCCAATAGTAAAAAAGGGAAAGCTCTTGAGCCTGCTGAATTAGGCTTTTTGAAACATTGCATTTGAAGAAGACGCTGAAAGATAGAAGCAGAGGGACCCAGCAAGGGTCTTTGGAGTACAGGGAAACAGGTTTGCACAGGCCACAGCCTGCTGTGTGGTTGTCAGGCTCTTTCTGAGGAAGACACAGACAAATTTGTTCTCATACTTGGCAGGATGGGAAGGGTCTTGGGGTCAGGCCATACATCAGGCGAGACGGTCACTGAGAAATACTGGCACTGCCTTAGCTCAAACCTGAACGAAAACCTCCCAAACCCATAAAATTGCAGCACCAGCAAGGCCTCCTCATTCCAGTAACACTTAAACTGCAACACTTTTGTGTCTCTTGGCAGTGCCGAGGCTCTGGCTCTTACTGTCTTGGAGCCTGGCATCTCTCACCGTTGGAGAGCTGCTTGGACAGTCGCTTTTGCATTCTTCCTCTGAGGTGCTATCCTCCTGGCCTGCTGGGTGCAGAGTTGGCTGTTTCTCATGTGCTTTTCATCTGTGGGAGCCTGCTTGTGCTCGTGTTGTCTGGTGAGTCTCTGGCCACTCCTTCCAGTCTTGGGAACAAAGAAGGTTATGATAAGTGTCTCCACAACAGCTGATCTCTATTAAACAATACACGCCTTTTCATTTTTTCCCTAACATCCCGCTGGTTGCCAATGACTCTGTGAGCCTCTCCACAAAACCCCACTAAGAAATGGGATCCTTGAGTGCTTTCTTTATTAAGGAGCCAACAAGTCTCAAGAAGATCCCTTTCTGGATATCAACCATCAACCCATGGAGAGTACTGGGGTAGATCATTGTAATCAACCAGAAGAAAATCCAGTTTTTCCATGATGAAAAATGGAGCTTGTTAGATTGGTCTTCCTCTTTACTCTCTGCAGAACTAAAGATTAAACAACCAAGCAGGCTTTCTGTTATGAAAACTTGACAAGACATGTAATTTCAACAACTTTAATGTTAAAATTCTGATAGACGGTCAGACATCATGATAAAATGTCTCCTGTGTTCATGAAGGTTTTGATTTTTTATCATTTCCTTTACATTTCTGGCATTGGCCAACCTGGTCTGTCAGCTAAGGCTCCATTTGACATCATTTGCAGACTTAAAACCAGTTTCAAACTACTCAACAGGATCAGTCTTGTCATCTGTGAAAGGGGCTAATGTAGCCTGTCTCCTGGACACACTGGGAAGAGTTTTAGTAAAAGAATCTGATGAACTTCCCAGTGGGGGCACAGGTCTTTAATCCCAAGTTTTGGGAGGCAGAGGCAGGCAGTTCACGGCCAGCCTGGTCTACAGAGTGAGTTCCAGGATAGCCAAGGACACAGACACATACACACACACACACACACACACACACACACACACACACACACACACACACACACACACCCTGCCCCTTCCCCAAATAGAATTTATGCATACTGATCATGATGTAGTTTAAAAAAAAGTATCAATCAAACCTCCTTAGTACAAGGCATGTAGAAATTCCACAGTTGACTAAATGTAAGATTCAAAGCTAGGGGTAGCCTGCAGTAGGGCTGCTTGCTCCTGCCACAGAAAATTGAATCTTTGAAAAACTCCACCAAGGAAAAGCTATAGGTTTTCTGGCTTACACTGGTGGATTGTGTCACTCTTCAAGATAAAATGAACATTCTTTTGTCCTTTCCTTCCCCTCCAAAGTGGGCTTAACCACAAGTGTCCAGTATTAATTCACTGAGAGAATCACAGAAGACATATGACTGATCTAGCTTTCTCCCTCTCTCTTTGGAGTCTGCACCTTCCATAGCATGTACTGTGATTTTTGTGCTGTGATTTCCCATCTACCTGCCTGATTTATCCACTAGGACTAGACTTTTGTCACTAGAGCATTTCAAGGACACTGTAGCATGTTCTTGTAACCATGAACCCAGTTCTCCATTGATCCCATGGACTTTTCTAACCAAGCCACCAAATTCTGCTCACAAAGAATGTGTCCAAGAGCTTGAGGTTCTGTAGAGGGATACATTAGTGAAGCCGTACAGAAACATACACACTTGTTGACTATTGACAGATTGTAAATTGTTATATGGAAGATAGAACAAGCATTTAATAGGAAAATATAACAATAGACGGATTTACTATATGATTTAGCTTTCTACTCCTGGGAAAATAATTGTTATCCACTCTTTTTCACAAAAAGTTGTTGGATTTTGTCAAATAGTTTCTGTGTCAAGATAATGCTGTTTGTTGTGCTAATACAGTATATATTATTGATTGGCATTTAATAAGTTGAACTACTTTATAACACTCAGATAAATCCCACCTCATCAGCATAATTTTAATATGCTATTGGACTCAGATTGTGAATACTTTGTTGAGAATTTGATATCAAAATTAATTTATGACAAAACCTATGTAATGGTAGATTGTTGGCAGTCTTAGCACAAAAAAAGAGCAACAAGTTGGAAGGGTAAAGCATGTATTAATTTACTTGATTTAATCTTTCCATGAATATATATTAAATATCACATTATAATCCATAATCAAATTTGTACTTTTGATAACTTAATCAACTCTTGGTAACAGATTTAGATTGGTCCCACAAATTATTTGGGAAGAATTTCCTATTTTATTTTTTTACATATAAGTATTTGTGAGGATTGGTGACAATTTTTTTGTTACAGAGTTGGTAGGATATACAAGTGAGGACATTTTGGGGGGAATGGGAATTTAAAATTTTAGTTCAATCTCTTGATTTGTTTTAGGTCCATTTCCACTTCTATTTCTCTTGAGAAATTTAGGAAAGCTGCATTTTCTCAGGAATTTGTCCTCTACTTTAAGGTGCCTAACTTGTTGGCACATGGCTTTTGTATTAATTCCAGTAGTTATTATTTCTCTAAGATTTATAGTAAAGTCCCTAATTCTTTTCTAACCCTATAGTTTGAGAATTCCTTTCCCTTTTATGGTTCACCATCCTGCATGAGCTTTAGSAAGTTAGTTCATCTTTGTATAAACCATGATTTTATTGATTTTCTTTGCTTTTGTTTTCTTTTCCCCCTGAATTTCCTGTTTGTCTTCATTTTTGTTCTACTACTTACTATTTACTTCCTTTGATTTTTTCCTGGGTTTAATTTGTTCTTTACTTTCTAGCTTCCTGATGTGGCAGTTTCAGAGACTAGTTTGCAGTTTTTTTTTCAAGGTAGTATTTAGAAACATACTTCCTTTTTGCATATACCATTCATTCATCTCTCATGTTTAGGCACACTGTATCGTTGTTTTCATTCCTCTCAATGTATTGTGTAATTTCCATAAAATTTCTCCCTTACCTCACTAGCTAGTGTGGAGTATATGAGTTTCTGCAGTTTTGCAAATATTTAATATTATTATTATTATTATTATTATTATTATTAATTTATTAGCAAAAGTAGAGTATTCAAATTTCTATTAGTATTGAATATATTTTTTGCTTTTTGTCTTTAGTATGAATGGGTTTTTGTCTTGTTTCCAAAGATGAAAATTTTCATTTTGTAAGCATTTTCAGTTCAAAATTAAATGGAGAAAAAAATGTAGTTAGATGATAGTTTATTTCATGTTTTTATAGACATTTTGAAATAATATTTATTTGTTTACTTATTTATTTTATGTGAGTGTGCACGCATTCTTTGGTACCTGTGTGGAGCTCAGATGGCAACTTGTAGGAATCTGTTCTCTTTCTATCATGTGAGTCCTGGAAATTGAATTCAGGTCAAAAGGCTTGGCAGCAAGCACATTTACTTCCTGAGCCTTGGTAGACTTAGATTTGGACAATGAAGGGAAGAGGACTCTAACAGGCCCGGGGTGCCTTGAGGGTAGCATAGCTGTGATTAGCATGTGAGGTTAGCATTGCTCACTTGATTAGCCCTAAAATCACCTGGGAGACTGGTTTCTGAGCATGCCTTGGGTGATGATCTCGATAATTTTAATTAAGGTTGTAAGACCTGCCCACTGTGAGCGGCACCATTCTGTAGGCTAGAGTGAATTAAAAGGGGAAAGTGAACTAAGCATAAGCATTCATTGTTCTGCTTCTGCCACCAACTGCCTGCTCCTGCTCCTGAGACATCCCCAGCAAAATGGCATCTACCCTTCATCTATGAGCTGAAATAACCCCATTTCTTTCTAAGCTGGTTTTGTTTTGTGTTTTTGTTTTTTGTTTTTTTTGTTTTTGTTTTGTTTTCTTTATTGGTTTGTTTTGGTCAGGGTATTTTATGGTAGCAACAGGAAAACAAACTCTTTTTTTTTCCAATTAAATTTTTTTTTATTGGATATATTCTTTATTTACATTTCATTTCCCTTTTTCCTGGTTTCCCCGCCCCCCCAATGTCCCATATGTCTTTTTACCTCTCCTCCCCCCACTCAT
>BDUI01000024.1:271618-295647 GCA_002335545.1 Apodemus speciosus
CCCCCCAAACTTTCCATACTTTATCACCAACCCAACACCATATTTTTCTTCTCTCTTAAAAGAAATTATGTCTGTCTGTCTGTCTGTCTCTCTCTCTCTCTCTGTCTCTCTCTGTCTCTCTCTGTCTCTCTGTCTCTCTGTCTCTCTGTCTCTCTCTCTCTCTCTCTCTCTCTCTCTCTCACACACACACACAAAATCAAATCCAGTGTGTGTGGGACTTGCTCTAGATTATGGCTGATGTACTAAATGCCACTCTACTGAAGAAGGCTGACTATCTTTGCCAGCCACAATCAAATCTCAATAGGTCTTCAGCTAGGCTATGACTTCATGTTATATTCCCTCCTACATTCTATTTTGTGTTGCTTGTGTAGGTCTCCTACACTCCATAATCTCTGATTTCACATGTGCACCTATACTATTGTGCATGGAAATTACTGTATCCTTGATGTCATCTTCCTCCTATGGCTCTTACGTTCATTCTGCCCCTACTTTCACAATAGTCTTTGAGTCTTAAAGGGAGGGGTGTGATATAGTTTCCCCTAATAATAAACATCTTTCAGCAAGGCCACAGCTCCTGAAACACATAAATATTGCCACCTACTAAAGAATAAGTAGTCAAATATCTGAACCTATGAGGGACATTCTCATTCAAATCACCACAGCACTGATCTACACGTATAGCAATAAGTCATTAGGTATCATTTTATTGATGTATCTATTTGACAGAATAATAGTAGTAGGTTTTTCTGTAGAACCTATATCAGCCACTTAGCTGAATTTTCAATGTCAGGTATGGGTTTCATCCTGTAGATTGGGCCTTAAATGTAATTAACTTGTAGTTGGTTATTCCTATTATGTTGTTACCACTATTGACCAGTGGGCATATATTGCTGAGCAGGCTGTTACTGTAGCCCAGGATGAGACTATGATTAGTTTCTTCTCCAGTTGCATGAAAAGTACTTTCCTCCCTGAACTTGATGACTGTGGTTTTTTTTTTTAGCTGAATTGGAAACCAGCAAGTTTCAGCATTGTCTGTCTCTCTTGCCATTTCTCTGAGAGGATGCTCCTCCACTACCAGGCCTCCCCTTCCCTGGATCCTCAAGTCTCTCAAGGATTAGGCACATCTTCTCCCACTAAGACCAGACCATGAAGTCCCCTGTTATACATGTGCCAGGAGCTTTGGACTAGCTCGGTAAGCTGCCTGGTTGATGGTTTAGTGTCTGGGAGCTCTCAGGGGTCTTGATTAGTTAAGTCTGCTGGTCTTCTATGGGGCAGCCCTCTTCCTCAGCTTCTTCCAGTCTTTCCCCAATTCAACCACAGGCATCCCTGGCTTCTGTCCATTGGTCAAGTGTAAGTATCTGCATCTAACTCTTTCAGCTGTGTGATGGGCCTCTCAGAGGGCAGGCATAGATCCCAATTTGGGCCTGTCACTGGACCTCCTTTTCCCCAGCCTCTTCTCCATTTTTGTCCCTGTAGTTCTTTTAGACAGGAGCACTTCTGGGTCAGAAATTTTGACCGTGGGTTGGTAAAACCATCCCTCCTCTTGATGCACTGTCTATCTATTGATGGTGAATCTTCAATTTCCCTATTGTTGGGCATTTTTAGAATTGAAAATTACTATTATAGGGTATTTGTGAAGGCAGAAATTATTTGAAAATATTCTTCCAGGGCACAAAATCTACTCAGCTATAAAATGCTGGTTATCTAAAAGTATTACTGTAACAAAAGATGTGATCATCAGAAAATTAAAATGAAAAATTTGTGAATGCAATAATTTAAGATTAAATTAAGATCAGAGTCAGGACTGTATGATATTTCTTTAACTTTTAATTCTTCATGAATTACCTAAGGAGGGTTTGGAAAGGCATCAAGAATGTTCCAAGCTCATTTTTTTTGCCCAAATTAGAAGCCAAATAAAATGGACATATTCAAGAATATGTCTTTTCAATTAGCTTTATCCTAAGTTCAGCACAGCCAGGTTCACTGATGTGAATTCATCAGTTCATAACATTTTGGCTTTGACTCTTGATCATGGAAAGACTTTAGCATGTGGTAAGGATCGTTCCTTGGTTTTCTTATAACTCTCCTTAAAGCAAATGTCTTTTTGTTACTTGAGAATATCATGTGGTGCTGAAAAATAGGCATAATAAGGCAAATAAGGAAACAGAAAACTATTCAGTCTAATTGAAGAGGTGCTACAAGGTGTGTGCAATGTAGTAAGGATTACTTGACTCATCCAAGTACAGTTAGGTCCTAATATTGGCTTGACATAAAAACAAATCTTAATCTCCTAAGAAATGTGAGGAGAAAGAAGAGGAAGACAAAGGTAAACTTAGCTCAGATCTGGAAATAAGATACAATGAAGCTAGGAATACTGGGGTTTCTTTGTGTAATATGTGAAGGAAAATATGCAATAAGCCATTTATCACCATCTCAACACCATTCAGAGTGACTTTTTAGAAGGAATCGACCATGAAGCGAATTCAGGAGGATGACTTCTGTTTTGTGTGTCAAGAACAGAAAAACACAAGCATAAAGGTGTTTCATGAATGGGAATCATGCCATAGTGAGGCTCATAAAACTTTTGCTTTCTAAGCATTTATAAACATGAAGTGAAACTACTGATGTTCTGTTTGCTAACCCAGAGTGTATGAGCTCAGCCTGTGACATGTGACCCATGATTATCTATGTCCCTTTCTGCCAAGGTTAGAAGTCAGAGTCAGTCTATTATGTTGACCTTCATTGTATCTTGATAGCCAGTGTTGGGCTACAATATTTAGCAACTGTGGTAGAGGTGCCTAGAATGGTCACTATCTACTACTCTTTAAAGAGACACTCTGCACCTCATGAACAGAGAAGTAGGGCTGATGATCCTATCATCACAGCTATAAGACATAGCAAAAGTTTCCATGGAAACAAAGGAGACCAGAATCTAGAGACAATAGCCACAATAGTGATATTGTGATATGGGAGACAATTACATGCACTAATTTCAGTTCAGCCTACTCCTTTTCTGGATAAAAGATTTTACATATCATGTGAGAATTGACATTTTTTTTTGACAAGTGAGTTTATGCTCACTATATGACACACTTGTTTCTTGACCAAACTCAAGTCAGTTTTGAAACTCTCTCAATGGAAGCAATCTCCATCTTAATCTTCAGTAAGGGATAGAGGCAATTTTGCACATAGGTCCTTAACTATGTCCTGCTGCATGTATCTGAACCAGACATGAAGCCTACACTTATAGGTAAAGATAAATTATGATTCCATTCCATAGAAAGTCAGAGCGTTAGAGGGTAAAGTAATAAAAAACTTGAGAAAAGAAAGCAAATATAAAGAAAAGAGTAAACACTTGAATTGTTTCTGGCAGTAAGGACCACCAACTGTCTTAGACACCATCTTGGTTAAGTTTTTCTTGCAAGATTTCAGGCAAAGGTACCAGAAGCTGGAAACAAAGTCTTTAGTTCCCTGTTGTCTATACTGCTTGTGATGACCTCTGAGTGATATGTTTAATATTACAAATGTCTATGCCATGGGTATTTCCTCTACTTTTAGAGAACTGAGGTATCAGGGGTTTTGTTTCCAAGAAATGGACTCTAAGCCTCTTGAGATTTGTGTATATTAGGTGCGCTTGGAAGTAATCTTGCAAAACCTTTGAGAGGTTAAAAAACAAAAAAACCAAAACCAGTATGATGCTCTCCAGCTCCATCCATTTCTCTAAGAATTTCATGAATTCATTGTTTCTAATGGCTGAATAGTACTCCATTGTGTATATATACNAAAAAAAAAAAAACACCTTGGAATTTGCTGAGAAGCAACGACTTACAATATTAAAGCATCTGGATTATTTTCTTTGTGAATTCTAGAAGCCAGATAGACTTCTGTGGGAGCTGTTTCAGACTGGGTGAGGATGTCAATTCTAAAAACAACAACAACAAACAATCTGTATATAAAGAAGTGATTCTTTTTTATCACTGTTGGACAGAAAAGGCAATAGTCTGAGGGAAGTAAAGTCACCATCTAAAGTCAGATAGCTTCTAAGTAGACCAGCTGGGGCAGTTCTCTCCACATCCTAACTCCAGACCACAGCACCTTCATCCTTGCACCACCTCAGTATGAAGAGTACAGCGTGAATACTGACCTAATGGACAAAATAAATATTCCCACACAATTCTTTGAAATATATACATATATATGAATATTTTTTGATTGTGAAAAAATAAATATTGCAGTAGATATCCAATTTAAAATATTTATGTAATTTTTTTTACTGGAAAATACTTTTTTGGCATTGAAATTCCCCATTTTGTATAATTCCATGATAATCTTAGATGAAGATTTTTCTTGGGTGTTATGTTAGCTGACCTTTTCTTAAATAAAAACCACAGAATCATCTCATTGTATTAAATACTTTCTCTTTGAGTAACACATGCCAAAATAATATACAATGTGACTTCTATAACTTGCAGTGTTCTCCACTTAGTCCACATTGGAGATCTGCGGCCAGAGCATAAATGTGAAATCTGTGAATCTGATGGGTTATAAAGATTTGCTTTAAGTTAGAGTTGGTGGTCCAGACCCCCTGCGTTATACAGATCTACATCTCCTGTGTCCCCTCTACAGGCTACATCCCACCCAGGCTCTGCATCTGGCAGTGTTTTGTTCTTCATAAGTCAGCAAGGGAACTAAGTTCAGTCTGTGTTCAGTGTGAGAGGAACAGCAGAAGCCACTGCAAAAGGGGATTGGAATGCTTAGCTTCCATGAGTGCCTAAGAAAAACAACTACTCTTGGAAGGGGATTAAGGGTTTTCATAGAAGGTATTATCTGTTTTCTTTGGATGTATTCTGTTAGTAGTTAATGTGATGTGGGCTTGGGTGCCACACTAGAAGCAGTACCAGAAAGTATTGATCCCGCAACTTGTACAAAGTGTTAAGCAAACATGAGTTTATATCTTAATGCTCCCATAAGTCATAATTTTGTTTCAGTTATTGGAAGAGTTCTTGATTATTATTATTTGAAGTTGCTCCAACTCAAACAAAACTTTGGTCAACGATTTCACTTTTGGTGGCAAAAAATAAACTACCCAAAAGGTCTGTGTCTATTTTTCTTAACTTTCCTTTCCTTTTTGGTCACTCAGCCAGAGTTGAGGTGGTGAGGTATTGGAAAATATTTTCTACACATGGTGTATGGACTGGGTAGGAAAGAAYGGAAGGGAGGGAGGAAAGGAGGGAGGGAGGGAAGGAGAGGAGGCTAAGAGCAAGTGCTTACTGTATTTGAATATGTTAAAAACTATATGCAAAGCTTGTTAAATAGCCCAAGATGGTTGAGACTATGGTTTGGCTTAGGCTGTATGTAGTTGTTATTTCAATGATGTAAGTCTTTCAGACTGACCGTTGGGGGATGTTTTTTGAGACATTAGTCAGACTGTGGTATCTCTATGGCAGAAGTAAGAATCCATATCCTCAGGCAGTTGTCTCACAGAGCACCAAAGGCTGCAGCACTTGTCTGGTATGCTTGGTTTCTGGTATTGTTAAGAAAGTGCCATGTCTGTTGGGAATAATATCCAAGGGTATGTTGGTGCCAATATTGAAGGTAGACTTGTTAGAATAGAAGGACAGGACAAGAAATAGTGACTGACATTTTCCTGTATAGTAGTTTAAGATTACCATGAAAGCTTTTTTTTCTTATTTATCATTTCTATTGCTGTTACTAAACAGTATGACCAAGAGGAACTTGGAAGGAAAGTATTCATTTTATGTTACAGCTTGTAGTCAATCATTCAGGGCTCGCCCATAGTCAGTCTAATAAAGGCATTTTTTCAGTGATGCTTTCCTTTTCTCAAGTGACTATAGCTTGTATCAAGGTAAGAAAAACATTGTTTTTAGTAGAGTCTAATATATAAAAATTTTTACAGGGTTTTTCCATAGCTAAGAACAGAGAACATTGAGTTTAATAAATAATTGGTTGTACTGAAATACCAGCATTACCACTTTACAATAATAATACTTGTCATGAAAATTATCATGTCTTAAGTCTTGAAAATATTCAGAAATGGACAATATGATCTTTTKTTCATGCAGTAATGCTACAAAATTAAGAAAAAAGTCACACAGATTTGTCTGAACACTTACTAACCTGAATTTACCCAAGTAGACAAGCATACAGGTGAATAGCTATTACAAGAATTATTTTCAAATTTGTGCATATATTAAAGATGGGAACAAACAAAATATTGAAAATCAGGAGTTCGTTAAATAAGTTATAGAACAAAAATATAATAGAGTTACATTTCAATATTAAGGTGGGATGGAAATGTCCATAGATACATGTGCCTCATGTATGCAAATATATATGACTTGAAACATTCAAACCCACAGAAAAGCTGAAGAAAGGATCCCAAAAATCTGCTGATAATCTGTTCCTCTGTGTGTTTGTGTGTGAGCGTATGAGCATATGTGTATGAGAGTGTGTATGAATGTACATGTTTGTGTATGTGTGTGTTGTGTGAGATATATATGATATCACATATATGGGGGTGGTGTGTGTGTGTGTGTGTGTGTGTGTGTGTGTGTGTGTGTGTGTGTGTGTTTCCTCTTCCAAAAGCAGGAATATTTCTTTTTCACAAACCTGTTAGCACCTTAGGAAAATATCATGAATTTTATAACATGATTTGTAAGTATACTTATCATGTTCAATATTATTTTACATTGCTTTTTTTCTCTTCTGGTACAAGTTTCAGTGATTTGTAAGTATACTTATCATGTTCAATATTATTTTACATTGCTTTTTTTCTCTTCTGGTACAAGTTTCAGTGAACTTTTGTTCTTGGCATTGATGTATCACCGGTTTTCAGGAGCCTCTGAACACTGTCCCTTTAATTCTTAGGGAAAATCTTGGTCAGACATTCTTCAGAATGTCCTGTTGTATAAGTTTTTCATTGTAGCAAAAACCTTGAGAAAGTAGCTTATGGAGAGAAGATTTATTTGGCTCCTGGTTTCAGGGATCCAAGGGAGTCTCCACACAGAATATTGCATGACAGAGGTTTTAGTGGAGAACAGAGATGCTTGCCTCAGGATAACCAGGAATCAGAGAAAGAAACTGAAATAGAGGGAGCTACAGAGGAGATACAGCTCCCTAGAATACACCTCCAGTGGTCACCTACTTCCTCTAACTAGTATTTCCCTTTAAGGTTTCTACCATGTATAAGTAGCCCAACAAATTACAAATTTATCAAGGAATTAATACACTGCTTTGGTTGGGACCCCCCCCACTTCCTACTCCACCCCAGTCTAATTACATCTCAGTGATTAGCCCAAGCTTCAACACATAGGCCTTAGAGACTATTTCATAAACAAGCCCCACATTACCATTTTGAATTAATGTTTCTTCATTAATGTGTAATGTATATTGAGCATTTCAGACAAGAACACCTTATATGTGAGGTGAATACCTTTCAGTGCATGCCACCAGGACACATATAGGTCTAGCCAATTCAGTTATTGGTAGACATATACTTGAGTGGTTTCAGGGCATGAGGAATATCCCAAGTTTTAAGGCACAATTTGTTCCTAGTAATTAATAAGGATGATATTTCAAGCTATAGATATACCTTTAAACTTTATGACATATAAAGGGTTACTGTGGAGATCTCAATTGTATTTTAAAAATTGCTTATATACACAAGGCAAAAGTTTTGAAATATCTGCCTTCAGGTATTTTAAGGCATTCATGATAGTTAAATTGTATGAGTACAGATGGATTTATTGTTCTTTATTTTCTTTGTTTTCTGTAGTATTTTATGATAGTAACCATATAGATTGTATACTTTGAAAACATAATAAAATGGGTTAGAGGAAGGTGATAGTTTGCAGCCTGAATTTCTCTTACTCTCCCTCCCTCCCTTTCTCCCTTCCTCCCAACTTCCTTTGTTTATTTGTTTTCTTAAATTTATTTTTGAGCAAAAATATCCCAATAAGGTGCATGTTGGCCTAGAACTTATGATTTGTTTCCTCATTCATCCTCCTGAATACTGTGATTACAAGTGGATACCCACTGACTGAGCATGGCTCAATCTGACTATTGTATACAGGTGAATACAGAACACTTGTTTTCCTTTGCAGCCTCTGTCTTTGCTCTGATGACACTGGTATTTAATATGTTGTATGCTCATTTGGAGCCATTTTAAAGAATAATACCAGATTCCACTTGCTATGTGTCCCTAGGAAGAAACAGATAAATTAATTAAAAAGTGGAATTCCTTGTTTTTTTTCTCCAGAATTTAAAAATGTGTATTTTAATAAGCACGGTGTACCAATCATATAATTCAAAATAAAGAAATCATAGTGTTTAAAGTATCTGTTTACTTCTTGCTTCAGAGCTGTATGAAAATGTGATAATGTTGTCTGCCATTTACATATTACTCCCAGCAAATAGTACATTATGCTATGGATAAAGATGACTTGATTCCCTTGCAATTTTCACTTAGCTATATCAGTAAAGCAGGGGCTTTATTTGCATAATCACTAGACTCTGTTAAGTGAAGGAGTGAGCAACCTAAGCTCATATTATCTGATGACACCAAATGTCAGGTGGCAGGGCAACTGAAAACCAACGGCTATGGCTCTAGGGTAAGACCTGGGAAAGTGTGTTGGCTACATGACAGACCTGAAGAAAACCAAGTCAAGTTGCAGACTCATGCTGCCTCTGTTATGGATACAAAACCTGTTGTTGCTGGAAGCAAAGGCTGCCACAGGCGTTCCGTGGAAGTTGACCAAGCAGGAGGCAATGGTGTTGGGCTCTCTCCTTAGGGAAGATTTCATTTCATCTCTGGGAAAGCAGACAAGCTGGTGCAAAAGGAAACCCACACCTAGTAACTGATACACAGCAATGACGTCATGCTGGGAGATCAGAAGAACAGGGCCAGTGGAATATTGCATTCCATTTAACTATAAGCTGGATGTGAAGGACTAATAGGGAGTTTGGAGTGGGCAGCCTGAGGCTGAGAAGTATTGACCAGCTTTAGAAACCCAGAGTTTCATATGTGTGCCTGCAAATAATAATGATGATTAAAATAATTATATTAATAAAWTTATTATTATTAATTATTATGAGATGAATCTCAAGTAACCCAGTGTGGCTTTGAACTTATGTAGCTCAGGATCACTCTCAATTCCTGATCCTCTTTTCTACCTCTCACTGGTGCTGGATTACAGATATGCACCATTATACAGTTTTATGCAGTGCCAAAGAATCAAATCCAGGGCTTCAGGTTGTGAGGCAGGCTTTTAACAACTAACCACATCCCTATTCCCCATATATCCTTCCAAAAGTAAATACTCTAAGACAAGATTTCTGGAGAATATGGGAAGGCTGGCTCTAGGAACAAAATGTGACTAGATTTAGTGATTATTTGGTACTCATTCCTACTTATTGTCCATCCTCACCTCTTCCTTTCGGCTATTTTTCTTTCACTGAAGAATCTGTTCTTTGTATATTTCAGTTCAATAAGCTCACTCTAATAACTCTTAGCAGAGTTGAAAGAATTCTATATACTCAGTGCTGTAAGATGGGATGAAATTTTAGGTTATTAATATGCTGGTTATGTGAACTTGAGAAGACCCCAACCCCTCTGAATTTTGGTTTTATCCAGAAAAAGGGGAAAACAGAAGCTAGCAGTTGTTAAGCATCTGTTAAGTGCTCTGTGTAGAATATCTTGCATTGGTCATTTAGAGCCTCCAATGTCTAGATACCCTAGTGACACACAGAAAGATAAATCTTTTAGAAGCTTCAGGTATCCAAGGATCATCTTTCAAGAGAGTGTGTCCAAAGAGTAAATTTCAAAGCTGTGCTTGTTTTCAATGTGTTTCCAGCAGCTAGGAAGGCCTGGGCAGGGCTCAGTGTTTCTTGGGCATACTCATGAGTCCAGCCTCTTGGCTGTGCTCTGAACTCTGTAAGTGGGGGCTATATGTGAAAACTTAAAGTAAACTTTGTAAGAAACTGAAGACACCCATATGGGCTTTTAAACCCTTGTGGGAAATAGAACATTAATGGCAGAAGAGAGGCATTTTCAGCATGGTGAATTATAATGAAAATTGTAGATGTTAATTCTTTTTATTTCTTGTTCCCATTCCCCTGTCAAGAGATGGGAGCTACTACTTCCATTGCCTTGAAATTGGACTAGCTTTAAATACTTTCTAAAATTTTTTGAGATTATAACATAATGATATCATTTCTTCCTTCTGTTTCTTTCTTCCTAACTTACCCATACATGCCTCCCCCCTCTCCTTCAAATTCATGGCCTTTTTTCCTCACTAATTGTTATTGCATGCGTACATTTAAATGTATGTACCTATATTTCCTAAATATAAACTGGCCAGATATATAGTTTACTCACATGTTTATTTTCAGGGGTGACTATTTGACACTGAACAACCAGTAAATGTGCTCTTCCTTGGGGTAGACCACCTCTATCACTTTCTAGATTTTGTTTTTGATTAATAGAATGTGGGCCAAGTAATTTTCAGAAAATGGTTATAAGAAGCCTTATAGTTTCTCATTTGTATGTGTGTGTGCATATGTTTGTGTGTGAGAGAGAAAGACAGAGAGAGAGACAGAGACAGAGACACAGAGAGACAGAGACAGATTGACAGACAGACTCTGGTACCATATAAGAAGTTCATCTTTTGCAATTTATTTTATTTTTTTTATTTTGTTTATATGAATGTTTTGTCTGCATGAATGTCTGTGTATTATGTATGTGCAGTATTCTTGGAGGCTAGAAGAGACTTAGATACCCTGAAGCTGGACTTACAAATGGTTGTGAGTCACCTTGTGAGTGTTGGAAACTGAACCTGGGTCTTCTGGTAGAGCAACCACTGCTCTTAATCACTGAGCCATTGCTCTAGTTCCAAGCAGTTTATTTTAAGATCGCCACTAAGGAAAGTTCTTTTCTATGTTGAAAATTTCTGGAGGATAAGATACATTATGGAGAAAGCTAGAGACAAAAAGGCATTAAAGTACCAAACATCTGAATGGAAAATCATCTGGGCAAGGAGTCTGGTGATGGTGTCCTAGGGAGCAGAGAGGGACAAGTCACACAGCCCAGTTTTTATGTGACTAATATGCAAAATCAAGAGCTGTTATAATTAACAAAGTGATTTGAAATGAACACATCTGTTGCTTCAGGTATCCTAGAAGTCAGATTTAAGAATTGTCTCTGTACTAATGTTGTGTGAAATGCACTTTAAAAGCTATCAAATAGTATAAAAATTTAGGATAGAGAAGGGAATGGTTAAGGTTGAGCACTACTAGTAGAGACAAATGGTCCATAGTTTATTGACCTATGAGCATTTAACATTTGGCTTCCATGGGGAGAAGTTGCAAATAATGTTGGGGAGCACGTGCTTATCTTGGTAAGTTTATAAATAAGTTTCTTAGGTTCTGGTAGTTATGTACAGTTCAACAGCTTTTGAGTCTGGATCCTTCTCAAACAAACTTGACTCTAGCATGGCATGAATGTTATATTGGTATAGGCTCACACCAAAGTAGGTTCAATATATGAACACAAAGTCTCTTTGAAGCAATAAACAAGTGTGTGTGTGTGTGTGTGTGTGTGTGTGTGTGCGTATGTGTGTGTGTGAAATCGAGAGGTAATGTTTAGATCCTTTTCTTAGGAACCATCTATCTGATTTTTCACTTCATTTCATTTTGTTTTGTTTTGTTTTTGTAGAGATAAGTTCTTTAACTGACAACAGCTCACAAGTAGGCTAGGCTGGCTGGCAATACTCCAAGGATCTGTCTAGGTTCACCTGTCCTAGCCTTGGCATTTTATGTGGGTCCTTGGGATTAAATTCAGGATCACAGGCTTGTATAGTAGGCACTTTATCAATCGAGCTATCTCATATCCCTTAGAAAAACCTTTTTAAGCCCAGGACTTAATTTTATTTGTTCAGAATAAATGCTTCTTTTCTTTGTTGGCAACCCAGCTGAATGGGAATTCTCTTTATAAGTTACAAAATGTGCATAAACACCATGTGGAAATGATTGAATATAAAAAAAGACATCAGGTTCTTTGGACCAAGAACTTTATCCATTTGTAAAATATCTGTGACAGACCTTAAATAAGCCATGACCAGCGTACTAGACACAGATATGCAAGGCCTTTGCTTCTTGTTTCATGTGTTGGAGCTTTCCAGCTGAGCTCACTGCTTTACACTGGCATTGGTATGGTCCTTGCTGTTTGGCAGAGATATTTGACAAGCTCTTCTCTCTTTCAAAGGTTGAAAGACACACAATGTGGTAGGTAATTCACTTTCATTGTTGGAAAGGGAAGTGAATCAAAATGTAAACAAGAGCAGATGTACATATTTTTCTAGATAGATTTTTTCATTCTGAGAGCCACACAGAGGCTTTCATAACTGTGCAGTTTATATAAGGTTGTTTTTCAAGAGAACTGCCTACAGATAGCTGGTCAGTTGTGGAGACTTTGAGTTAGCTCTGAAGCTGGAGAAGTGGTCCAATTCATATGGGAGTAGCATTTCTTATATCTAGCCAAACCTTATCCATAGAAATTAAGATGCCAAGATACTATATTCTTGTTACCCATGGAAACAATCCCTGTTTGTTTGATTTCTCTGTGATTTTATTTAGATTTATTTTATTTTATTTGTATGAGTGTTTTGCCCACACATATGTACATGCCTTGCACTGAAGGGGGGTGAGAAGAGAATCCCCTAGAACCTGAGACAGATTGTGATTCCCCATGTGGCTGCCAGGGATCAAACCCAGGTCCTCTGCAAGAGCAACAAGTACTCATATCTGCTGAGCCATCTTTCTAGCCACTGTGATTTTCATTAAAAACAAAGAAACAAAGCAATGTATTTATAGACTTTAGATCGTCTCTTTCAGAGTGGCATGCTGGGTCGGCTTCCTCAGATTCTTACTGGACTCATTTTATTTCTAACCTACACTGTGGTATCTCATGTATACCAAGTGCCAGTTGGAGTTAACTATATAGCAGACCTTTGTCTGTAATGAAGGGGCAGGAAATTCAGGGTAACAACTACTTCCTAACAAGTCCAGTTTTCTCTTTTCTCACTAAGACATCCCTTTGAAACTTCAACCTAAAGGGGAAAAATAAATTTCAATCTCTTTGGACAGGCATGGGCTTGGGTGCCATCTGAACCCTTGTGAGGCCACTAGCAAGGCATAGGAGTCCCCAAAGTATTTTGCTGGGTAAGAAAAATCTTTTGTAGGAAAATTAATCCGTAATTGAATCTATTCATCATCTCACTGTGGAAGACTGCTCTCAAACACTGTAGAAAACTGAAAGGTGATTAAAACTRAATTTATTTTATTTTATGCCTCAAAGCTAACATTTCTGAGACTGGCAGTTAGACCCATGACCAATTTGATTACATCTATTGTGCCAGACACTGAATTGAGGATTTGCCTCTCTGCTTACACACACAGGAGATATAGCTGGTTGTGATGGTTTAGATATGCTTGTCCTAGGGAGTGGCACTATTAGTAGGTGTGGCCTTCTTGGAGGAAGTGTATCWCTGTGGGGATGGACTTGGAGATTTTCCTCCTATATGCCTGAGGATGCTCAGTCTGTTCCTGGCTTCCTTCAGATGAAGATGTAGAACTCTCAGCTCCTCCTACACCATGCCTGCCTGGACTCTGTTATGCTTTCACCTTGATGACAATGGACTGAACCTCTGAACCTGTAAGCCAGCCCCAATCAAATCTTGCCATTTATAAGGCTTGTGTTGGCCATGGTGTCTGTTCACAGCAGTAAAACCCTAGTTATGACACAGAATTAAATGAAAATTAAAATGCAGCATGCATTCTATTCTCACAATTTAGAAATTTGAGTCCAGAAAAGCAGATAATAGAATCTGCATTGTGATATGGTAATATCAAGGCTAAACAAACATTAACAATTCCACGTGTGTTTCAGCATTGCTGGTCTGGGGCAGAAGATGGGATACAGGGAATGAAATACCCATTCTTTGCACACACATTGCAAAGCTGATCACGTAACTGAATCTTGGATATTATTGTTTGGTATATACATAGAATGCTGCAACTACTTCTAGTTTATTTCTCCAAAAATTCAAGGAAATAAAACAGCCACTCAGGAAAGTACAGATGAGAAAACTCAGGGGTTCTGAAGAAATGGGCTCAGCATCAGGTGGGTAGAACTCTCCATCCCAAATTCCTATAACTGAGATCCCTCATTCCAGCACACTCAAAGCAAAGTTAAGGAAGGACAGACATTCTGATTGGGAAGAAAAGGGTCAGAGGGATATTAGAGGTGGAGACAAAGTAAGGGTAAAAAAAAAACTATATTAAAATTATTTTTGACTTAGTAGCCAGGGAAGTTTGTCCAAATATCCTTATATTTTTTTTCCATGTATGAAAGAGAACAAGCAAGACCAAGGCTTTTTAGCTTTTAATCATCATCCTTGGAAAGCAGTTTGCTGTATTCAACGCCACTTAGATGGATATTTAGAATGTTCTATTTGGTTCTTTGAGAGTAGCATTTCTGTTGGAAGAATTGGACAAAAGCAGATTCAGTTTGAGGGAAGATCTTTATAACCAAGTCTCCCCTGATGTTATGAAGCTATGAAGAGAAATTAAAAAACAAGGTCAAAAAGGAATGCAGCTTTCCTTGTATTTCAATGCCCGGACCAGGCTCCATTTGGTTAAGCTAGCCTGGGGGGGGGGAGTGTATTCCTGTCAGTGTTCTGCTGGAGGACCGAATAGGAAGCCTTTGTCTCCCAGGACGTCAGTGTAACACCTTCCATCCGAATTAAGTTCCCTCAAAAACTTAGAGCTAAGCACCTCCTGCAACATTTCACATCCCGGAAGGATTAGATTGCTGAAATCAAAGCTAGACCAGAGAGAACAGCCTTTCAGGTTATCCAGTTCATCCCTTTTACTGCTGCGTTTCTTCCTGCAGTGAGCGGCTGCTGTTTGGCTCTGTCTGGTTCTCCGTGTTCTGAATGAGGGAAGTGAGTCTCTAATTCCACAGTTCTCCTTGCCAGGAAGTCATCCCTGATACCCATCTTGTGTTTTCCCTGCTGCTCTCTCTCAGTCCAGCCAGGCAGTCTTTGTTCCAAGCCCCTTGACCCTTTCCCTCTTAGCTGAGTGCAGTTTTTCACCCTGCTTTCCGGGATTCTTTGTACTAAAACTCCTTTCAGGTGCTGTCTGATCCTTGGTTCTGAAGATGGCAAAGGACGCTTTGCTGGCCCCTGCTGCCATTCTAGCTTGCACATGTGAATACGGAACAGATGAGCTTAATTTCAACTTGAAATTGGGCATAAAACAACTCATTCTCACAACTTCCTCCAAAGCCCCTAAATATAATGCTCTTGAATGCTTCTCCAATGAACTTATTCTTATTCTTAGTGGATCAACTGTGCAGCACACTTAACCACAGAGTCAGCTTTTTTATCCAGCAAGAGCAAATCTTAGTTATGTACACTGTAAGACTGATTGTCTTACTGTGTTTGATGCACAGTAAATTATTGTAATAAAACCTGTGAGCTGTGGATATATTTCTGGATTTTGAAATTTTATTTTACTAAATTTGTGTACGAGGACGCTCATTGCAGCATTAATTATAAACACAAAAAACTGAAATAGTGAATATAACCAGCAATAGGTGATTGAAGCTTAGGATTTTCATTAATAAATTACTTTATATTACTTTATCAAAGTAATAAAGTAGAATACAAAGGTTTATAATAATCCCAATTTCATATTTACATATGTGCTAGGAAAATGTATAGTATATATAGATTAAAAACTCTGGGTGTAAAAATGGTATCATTTTATTGGCACATGACCTGTCATAGTTTCCTTTCTGGTTGTTGTGATAAAATATTCTGACCAAAGAAATTTAGCAAAAAAAGGTTTTATTTTTGCTTACAGTTCTAGATTACAGTTCATCATTGCAGACAAGTCACAATGGTGGAAGTCTGAGACAGTTGGTCACATGACATCTACATTTAAAGTAGAGAGTATTAATGCAATGCATGTGTGCTCACTTGCTTGTGTGCTTGTGCCTAGCTTAATTTCTCTACACTTACACAGTTCATGACCCTTTGCCTAGAGAAGGGTGTCACCCACAGCAAGCTGGACATTCTGACTTCAATTAACTTAATTAAAGTACTTCTCATTGGACATATCCACAAGCCAACCCAAAACAGACAATACCTGTTTGAGACTCTTTTCCGGGGGAGTCTAGAATTTGTCAAGATGACAAAACTAACCACCATGTGGTCCCCTCCTCACAAGAGCATATTATTTTTAGTTTGTTGTCTCTAGACATGGTATGTTTTACAATCCAAGTCTCTATAAAATAGACTATATATAATTCATGTTTAAGAATATTTATTATTTGAATTGAAAAATGTCTTCAGGTTAATCTGTTGTGAAGTCTTTTGGCTTTACATTCAACACCTGGGCAATTTTTTATTTTTGGTGATGGAAGATTAAAAAGAATGACTGGCTCAGTAAGTCATGTTTGGCAGGCTGTGAGAACATGATCATGGACTTAGACAGGAGGACCCAGAACAGGTCTCATGGTTTCTTGCTGACTTTCTGCCTCTGACCTCTCTCTATGGCTTGGTATACACACAGAGTCATGTTTTTGCTCAGAGAAGATTCTTCTTCCTCCTTTATATAAGGAAAGGAGATTATTTGATTATATGATCTTTAAGTCAGTACACTTACACTTGAACTGTAGCTTTGTTAATCAAGAATTTTTGTCTCTGAGCATGGGAAAACTCAGATTCATGGTCACTGTGGAAGTGAAGCTCATATTTAGATGGTATGCTGGGTAAATGTCACACAACATTTAAGCTAGAGATCACACAGTGGCATGTGATAGAGAAGAACTAGGCCCTAGACTTCGTCCATCATATGCTCAACTCCTGACATACCACTAGCAGGTGGTCTCCTGTGGAGATCAGCTTTCTGATCTGTAAAGTGGCTTTAGTATTAAGGGCCTAGAAGACAAGAGTGTATGGAGTATGGAAGTTGCCTTCCAACGATGGCTACTTTGAATGATGAAGCTGAAGGCTGACTTAGAACTAGAGACAGAATCTTAGGGTCTTGATTCCTAGATTGTCAGTCTCTCTAGTTTCACTAGTATATATGTACTGTGTGTTCTTTTTCTCTTTCCCTCTTTCTTTCTTTCTTTCTTTCTTTCTTTCTTTCTTTCTTTCTTTCTTTCTTTCTTACTTTCTCTCTCTTTCTCTTTCTTCCTTTCTCTCTCTCTCTTTCCTTTGTTTCTTCTTCCTTTCTCTTTCTCTCCTTTTTTTTCATTTTTTTTTTTAAGTTTTTCAAGACAGGGGTTCCTTCTGTAGCCCTGGCTGTCCTGGAACTAGCTCAAGACCAGGCTAGCCTTGAACTCAGATATCTGCTTCCTTCTGCCTCCCAAGTTCTGGGATTAAAGGTTTGTGTCACTTTTGCCCAGGTATTGTGGTTATTTCATTGAAAGAAAAGATTTAGCAGTAAATAGTAAATGCGCTGCTCCAGGTGCATTTTCGCTTTCTTGTTTCAAGGTTCAATCCTAAAGGACTTTCTGTTCTCAGCAGACTCTCACTCCCTGTCTTCCAAGTTACCCAACTTCGGCAGGGTTCACTGACATTTTGGGAAAGATATTACTAAGTGAAAGAATGGACTGATAATTATAGCTTTAACAGTGAATCCTTGTGCCAAATTGTTTCTAAAGTGCTAAGATTTGAATTTCCCATGGTAACTTTTCAGCCTCTGTCTTGTCTGATATATTTGCATCATGTGAAAAACATGGTCAGGGTCTATGATCTTTCCACATTTACCAACCTAGTGAAGTACTTCACTGTTGCATCAAGGTGGGTCACTGCCAGTTTCCGGGTCACCTGTCCTCAGCATACATTTAACACAGGAGGAATCTGATATCTCGCTCATCTCAGACAAGAGGCAACTGAGAAGGTATGTGTTGAAAATGAGCTACTGTAAGTAGCTTGCCGTATTCAACCCATGGTAGTGATATTTATGTGTAGCTGACATGACTTTTTTCATTTTTCAAAATCCCTTTTTCCTGCCAAGCCTAAAATGGCTTGAAGAGATCTTCTGGCTCCCACGATGGCTCCATGCTGCAATGTGCTTTGTGTCTGCTGTGCTGACCTCTGACCTCTGGAACACAAAGTCGGCTTTTACAGATTTCACTGTTTGCTTCAAGCTTCACGCTGGGTGCCTGCTGTGGACCACATTTTGAATGTTTTTCTAGTGATTGGTCAACTACTTCCTTGGAAAAAATGTCCATATCCGAAATCATCTGTTGATAATTAGGGTGGCCAGTTACTAGCCTTCTATTATAAGGCCTGCATTAAGATATCATGTGCAGTAGTGTCAAAACTTTGTATTATAAAAGGGTAGAGGTTCACTGGAAGAGGTTTGGAATGGGATTCTGTGGTCTAGACGTTCTTGGTCAAGTTGTGAATGGTAATAACAATTGGAGTTCGAAGTGATTTACAGATCTAAAATAAGATCACAGAACTACTAAGTTAGTTCAGAGAGTAAAGCACACATTGTGCAAGCAGGAAGACATGAATTTGGATCTTTAGATCCCATGTAAACATGGATGCAAAGGTACAAGTATGGCATCCAGCACTCCTATGGTGAGATGGAAGAAGACAGACAGAAGTATCCTCAGAAACTCACTGGGCAGTTAGTGTGATACATATGGCAATGAAAAAGAGACTATGAGTGCTAGAGAGATATATCTGTGGTTAAGAACAGTGCCTTTTCTTCCAGCGGTTCTTGGTTTAGTTCCAGCACACATATGACAGTTCACAACTAAGTGTTACTACACTTCTACAAGATCATACTCTCTCCAGGACTCCAGAGGTATTGTATGCACCCATATGGTGTATAGATTTACATGCAGGTAAATCATCATATACACAAAATAGATCAGAAAGAGACAGACAGGGAGATAGGGATACTGCATCTGAAACAATACCTCAGGTTGTCCTCTACAGGCACATCATGAAACATTCACACCATGGCAGATGCACATCCTGACACATGGATACTACAGTACATGCACACCATGACACATGCATATCCTGGCACACTCATTCCCTAGCACATGTGCACCCATACACACAACACACACTCACACTCACATAGGGATACATACTCACACACAGAGACACACACTTATTATATACATTAATATACATATATCCAAAAAGATTAAAAGAAAACTAAAACAATCAAAAAGCCAACTTAGAGGTATTAGTAATTTATGTAATAGAATTTCCTAAGTATTTTATACCAGGTACTCAAGAATTTGTATTCTGACTAAATTTGTAAATCACTTATTTAGTTTTTATAACTCTGTAAGGCAAGATATAATTTTTCAAATATGATCAATTAAATGCAGAGAGATTATGCTGATTTATTCTATGTTTTAAAGGGCAGAGTTCACCTACAGGCCCAGGCTCCCTTGCTTAAGCTTCTCTCTTTGCTGGGAGCACAGGCCCTAGGCTCAAACATCTGTGTATCTAGAGCCAGGCAGATCAGTAGCTTAGGAACTTTGCAACTCTTTTAGACTAAAATAAGAAAAATACTCAACTAAAGAAATGTTCAACATCCTTAATCATCAGGGAAATGCAAATCAAAGCAACCCTGAGATTCCACCTCACACCAGTCAGAATAGCCAGGATCTAAAACACAGGGGAAGGCAAATGCTGGCAAGGATGTGGGGAAAGAGGAACACTGCTCCATTGTTGGTGGGATTGCAAGCTGGTACAACCACTCTGGAAATCAGTTTGGCAGTTCCTCAGAAAACTGGGCATAGTAATACCTGAGGACCCAGCCATACTACTCCTGGGCATATACCCAGAACATGTTCCAACATGTAATAAAGACACATGCTCCACTATGTTCATAGCAGCCTTGTTTATAATAGCCAGAAGCTGGAAAGAACCCAGATGTCCCTCAACAGAGGAATAGATACAGATTACACAATTTACTCAGCTATTAAAAACAATAAATTTATGAAATTCTTAGGCAAATGAATGGAGCTAGAAAATATCGTCCTGAGTGAGGTAACCCAATCACAAAAGAACACACACAGTATGCACCCGCTGATAAGTGTATATTAGCTCAAAAGCTCGGTACCCAAGATACAACTCACAGACTACATGAAACTCAAGAAGGAAGCTCAAAGTGTGGATACTTTGATCCTTATTGTAAAGTTGATCAAATACCCATGGCTCACAGCCAACCGATAGAATAAACATAGAGTTCCCAATGGAGCAGCTAGAGAAAAGATCCAACGAGCTGAAGAGGTTTGCTGATAGTGTCAGCATTTTGTCATAGCACTGTAAATAATAAAACAAATACAGTGACCAGTAGTTTTCATACCCCAAGTCCCTTCTTTCCTTACAACATAAACATGAACCATAAACTTAGGTATCAATAGCTAACACTGAGCTCTTATAAAGAACCCAGTGTGTACTAAAACAAATTTTCAAACACCCTAAAGGCAATGGAGTACCAACTGCTCACATGTCATAAGGTTGTCATTGTTCAAGTGTAATTTCTGTTACTATAATAAAACACTCAGAACAAACACAACGTAGAGGAAGAAAGGGCTGATTTGGCTTACACTTCCAAATCACAGTCTGTTACTGACGGAAGTCAAGGTAGGAACTGAAGCAGAAACTTGAAGGAAAACCCACAGAGGAACATTGGATGCTGGCTTCTTCACATGCTCATTCTTACGCTCTTGTCTTATATGGCTCAGACAAATCTACCCAGTGAATGGTGCTGCTCACAGTGGGATTGGTCCTCCCACTACATTAATTAACAATCAAGATAATGTTTCATCACTAATTTATTGATTATTATACTTCTGGTCTTTTCTACAAATTCCTTAAAATCTTGTAACCGAGGTACTCATTTGTTGAACAATGACCCTTAGAGCCAGATATGTGTTGTGGATCTATAACTTTTTGTTTTATTTTTTTATTGAATATATTCTTCATTTACATTTCAAATATTATACCCTTTCCTGGTTTTCCCCCTCCCAGAAAACCCCTAACCCATCCTCCTTCTCCCTGCCTCCATGAAGATGCCCCTTCACCCAACCCATTCCCACCTACCCCCCCTCGATTTACCCATGCTGGGGCATCTATCAAGCCTTCATAAGACCAAGGACCTCTCCTCCCACCAATGCTGACAAGGCATCCTCCACCACAAATGCAGCTGGAAACATGTGTACCCCTTGCTTGATGGCTTAGTCCCTGGAGCCCTGGGGGGTCTGGTTGCTGACATTCTTGTTCTTCCCACAAAGCTGCAAACCCCTTCAGCTCCTCCAGTCCTCCCTCCAACTCCTCCATTGGGAACCCGGTGTTCAGTCCAATGGTTGACTGCTAGCATCTGCCTCTGTATCTGTAAGGCTCTGGCAGGGCCCCTCAGGAGACAGCCATATCAGGCTCCTTTCAGCAAGCACTTCTTGTCATCCATAGTAGTGTCGGGGTTTTGGTGACTATTTATAGGATAAATCCCCAGGTATGACAGTCTCCGGATGGCCTTTCCTTCAGTTTCTGTCCCACACTTTGTCTTCACAATTGTTCCTGTGAGTTTTTTTGTTCCCTTTCTCAGAAAAACCAAAGCACCCACACTTTGGTCTTCCTTCTTCTTGAGTTCCATGTGGTTTGTGAATTGTATTTTGTTTATTCTGAGCTTTTGGGCTAATATCCACTTATCAGCAAGTGCATACCATGTATGTTCTTCTGTGATTAGGTTACCTCACTCAGGATGACACTTTCTAGTTCCATTCATTTGCCTAAGAATTTCATGAATTCATTGTTTTTAACAGCTGAGTAGTAATCCATTGTGTAAATATACCACACAATCCATTCCTCTGTTGAGGGACATCTAGGTTCTTTCCAGCTTCTGGGTATTATAAATAAGGCTGCTATGAACATAGTGGAGCATGTGTCCTTATTATGTACACATTGAAGCATCTTCTGGGTATATGACCAGGAGTGGCATAGCTGGGTCCTCAAGTAGGACTATGTCTAGTTTTCTGAGGAACCACCAAACTGATTTCCAGAGTGGTTGTACCAGCTTGTAATCTCACCAGCAATGGAGGAGTGTTCTTCTTTCTCCACATCCTCACCAGCATCTGCCGTCCCCTGATTTTTTCATCTTAGCCATTCTGACTGGTGTGAGGTAGAATCTCAGGATTATTTTGATTTGTATTTCCCTGATAACTAAGGGTGTTGAACATTTCTTTAGGTACTTCTCAGCCATTTGTGTTTCCTCAGTTGAGAACTCTCTGTTTAGCTCTCTACCCCATTTTTAAATAGGGTTATTTGACTCTCTGGAGTCTAACTTAACCACTTTTAAGGAAAGCCACTGAACTATAATATTGGTGATTGACAGTCTTTTACATGTTAAAGAAATGATGCCTCTGTGTTGGCTGAGCATTGAGAGGAACTAAAACACTGAATTTCAGCATGATGAAACAACAGTGGTAGAAGTGTGCTATTTGTATATAGAACTAAAGGGACTTTTGCTTAATGTGAATCTGTGAAACATCTTATTATAGAGATCCAATTTTATAGGAACTAGAGAAGTCTAAATTATATGCTCACTATAGTTCATTCCTGTGTAAAATCTTCAAATTTCTAAGAACAATTAGGAAAATATGAATTAACAATTAATAACATTAAAATAACAATTAAGAAAATTAAGAAACAAGAATATATGTATCATAAGGTGAACTAAAGAAGAATGTTTCTCATAAACACTGTGTTTTCATCCCACTGACCTCTAGTTTTGATAGATGTCCATGCCTACACACTGACTGCTACCAGGATGCATGTGGAATGAGCAGATTGGTGGTGGTGCTGGGCTGTACCAGAATGGGTGGATGAGAAAGACAGATGCTCTTGATGAACAGAACTGAAATCATCACTCAGGCCATCACCAGCGAAAGCCTTGGTTGAATACTCTTAAAACCGAAGTATCCATTTAAATGCTAATTGTTTTTGACATTGAAAACACTCACCACGGATTTCATGTGGACGCCTTCCCTTTGAGGTCTACAGCATTTGCTGCTGGGCTCCACATGTGCTCAACTGCAAAATATAATTGGGAAGTTCCAACTCATTTTAGCTTAACAATGAGAACCAATCATAAGGAGCCAGGAAATAAGATGCATCTAACAGTTTCACTATGTGGGGAGACTCTTTTTACCCTGAAATGTGTCATGACGCTCAGTCATCCTCCAACACACTCTTGCTTTGGTGGCATCTACCCCAATCATCCAGAGTAAAATAAAATGAAGAATTTTGGGGCAAGGGTGGTGGTAATATTTAACTTGTGTGCTTCTTCTTCTATTGCTTTGGCTTTTCATCAGGCTTTACATTGTTTATAGAATCAGTACTTACCTATCACAAGCTTAATCCTGGGCATGGTGTTGAAATTGTGAGCTTTAAATAATGTTTCTGGAGTTCTTGGGCTTATCATTTTTGCACGTAGGGATAGATTGTTTTTGTTTGGTCATCAAAATTTGGAACATCACTGTACTAAACCATTTCTATAGTTTTTGAGCAGCAAAAGAAAATAAGATGTGTGCAGGGAAGGAAAAGAATTAGAAATTAAGGGTATCCTAACAGGTATGGCTACAAACTAAGTATTCATTGAATTTTGAAAAGTTTTGCAAAACTAGATTGAATTCTCATTTCTTTCAGGTGGGATGGCGATATCACTTCTTTGAGAGTAATACATTCATAAAATTAGAGATTTTGTTACTTGTAAAAAGCAAATTTCGTCATTTATTAATAAATTCTAGTTTTCTAATTAGTTGATGTGCCTGATGATGTTTGTACATTTATTTGGTTAAATAACTCACTTAATCTTTGATTGAAATGTTTACAAAATGACAAGAGACTGCCGGGCGTGGTGGCGCACGCCTTTAATCCCAGCACTTGGGAGGCAGAGGCAGG
>BDUI01000024.1:335621-362391 GCA_002335545.1 Apodemus speciosus
AGAGAGAGAGAGAGAGAGAGAGAGAGAGAGAGAGAGAGAGAGCAGTGCAGGGCAGGAGGGAGTGCAGAGAGTGGGGAGTGGAGGGTATTAATGAGACAGACAGACAGAGACAGAGAAGAGGAGCTGCCCAGAGGGCAGGAGGGGAGAGAGTAGAGAGTGATGGTATGAGAAGCTCCTGATGTCTTTACTAAACATACTGACGGTAACTGGAAGACACTGGCTGTTCCTCTGCCTTGTGGTAGTTATTGACCTAATTTTACCTAAAGGTGTGGATAGACAGAAAGTGGAGGTGTGCATGTATCTGTGTACACAAGAAGATTTCAAATTAGCTCTGCTACAGACCCAAATTTCTAATAAGACTTTGGCAATGCCTACTTTTGTTGGTTCACATAGAGAGTTTGACTACCTTAAGAGTCATTTTGAATTCTTTTCTTCTGTTGACTCCTTTCAAACACCCATCTTTGTGGCATTAGGAAGATTGTAACCTTTCCAGACTTTTCTAATCAAATAATATCCCTCAAGCTACTTCATGGCTTGATAGTTAATTTCTTTTTAGTGTTGAATATTTCCTATGTTTGGATGAAAGTCTTTTTATTAAAACAATTACTTATAGATGTCCTCGTTACTTTTAAACATTGACAATTAGGAGTACATTCTGCTGTAAATTTCATTTCAGTTCTTTTGTTAATCAAGAGGCACAACTGCTAGGTTATACCCTAAGTGCACTTAACTTTGGAAGAAATTGTCAACTTGTCTTCCAAAGTTTATTATTTCCCATTCTTACCAACAGTGAATGATAACCCTTCTTAATGTACTTAATTCCTCTTGATCATTGCTGGAGTTTGCGTTTTGAGTGTACTGAGTTTTGTCTATCCTGCTAGGTACCCAGTGATATTTCTATTTGGAGCAGATCTAATAGAAGTGATATTGTGCTTTTAATTTCAAGTTCCACCTGTTCTTTACAGCATCAAAGGAGATTTCTTACCTTTGTCTATTACCAGTTACATCCTGTGGTTTTGCTGTTATCTATCTTCAGTTCTAGGCTTTTGGATTTTTGTTGTTGATTACTTCAGATTTTTCTACATATACTAACATGTCACCTGCAAACAAAAAAAGTTTTATATCTTCCTTCTGGGTCACTTTACCTTTTGTCCCATTTGCTCATCTTAGTGAATTAGACAAGGGAAAAGCAGCAGTAAGAAGAAACAGACTTACCTTTTCCCAAGCCTAAGCCAAAGAGGTTCTGAAACCTGAGCTTTCCGTAGATCTTTCCTACTTCACTGAGACATTTTATTATGAGGAGCTATTGGGTATCACCAGATTTTTCTGTATTTGTCTATATGATGAGACGACATAGCTTCTTTATCTTGTTAACGTAAGGTTTACAGAATTGACTCTTGAATGACCAGCTCACTTTGCCCAACTCTGATAAATGCCTCTAGTCAAATGTGGAACTAGTTGGACACTGTTGACATTGATTTGTTAATATTTTGCTAAGGGTCTTAGCATCCATATTCCTGACTCATATTGATACCTATTTTTCTTTTCTTATACTGTTTTTCTTTGGGTTTTGCATTAGACTGGTGCCAGAGAATGAGCTGAGAATCACTTTCTTGGCTTCTGTCTTCTCTGGGAGTTTATGAAGACTTGGGATAATTGTCTCTCAAAACATTTGGTAGAATTTACCAATAAATTCATCTTTCTGTTTGGAAATGTTATTAATTATTGAATCAACTTCATTAATAGATGTGGGCCTATTAATGCTATTTATTTCTTCGTGTGTAAAGTTTGGTAGATTGAATTTTTCAAGGAATTAAGAGTATTTCATCAGTTTCATAGCAGACAAATATTATTAATATTTCCCTTTCTCTGTGTGTGTGTGGCATGCTTTGGGGGATGCGCATAACTGTTTTTGTGTCCAAAGAGGCAGAGAACATCGTGTATCCTCTATCACGACCTTACATTTTAGAGATAGGGTCTCTCGGGGAACCTGGAGATCTTGTACATTTTCTGGTTAGGTTGGCCACCAGCAAATGGAGTGTTCTTTCTATTTCTGTCTCCCACCCCCACCATTTCTGGGGTCACAGATGCCCATACCAACATCCTGCATTTTACACAAGTGCTAGAGATCCAAACTTAGGTCCTCATGTGTAAACAGCAAGTATTCTTACCCACTGACTCACCTCCCTAGACCCCAATATTCCTTCTCTGGTCTTGTAATGTCCATGGGAATTTAGTGATGCCGTTTCTTTCATTTGATTATGGTGTCATGAGACAAGGTCTCAAATATGTAACCTTGTCTGGCTTGGAACTAACTAGCCATGGTAGACCAGGACTTGAACTTGCTGTGATCCTTCTGCATCTGCCTCCAAAGTGAGAGGAATATATGCCTGTACCACTATGCCTGGTTCCCTCCTTTATTTCTAAAATGAATAATGTGTGCTTTCTTTTATTTTTCACTTAGTTAATTAGCTACTGGCTTATTGATGTTAATTTATCTTTTTTAAGAAACCAAATTTGGTCCAGATTTGGCTTCATTTATGTTTTTTTGTTTTTAAATTCATTGGTGTCTATAGTAATTTTCATTATTAAATTTTCTATTTGATTTGCACTTCTTCTAGTTTCCTTCCTTCCTTCCTTCCTTCCTCCCTTCTTCTCTCCCTCCCTTCCTTCCTCCCTTCCTTTTTTTCTTCCTTTTTTAACCAGGTTTCTGTTTCTCTTTGTAGCCCCAGCTATCACAAAACTCACTTTATAGTCCAGGCTGGCCTCAAACTCAAGAGTCTTCCTGCCTCTGCCTCCTACATGCTGGGACTAAAGGCTGTGTGCTACCATCTCCTGCTCTTTTTTCTAGTTTCTTAAATTGTGAACTTGGAGTATTCCTTTTAGGTTTTCACTATAGAAACTAGTGTTATACAGTCCTTAAGTACTAATTTCATTTGCTCTCCACATACACTAGAATTTTTTCTTTCTATTCCTGCTTTAATAACATCCATTGTTTTTCTAAAAATAAATAACTAAAGACAGTTGACATCTCATATATCATTCTGAATCTTAATAATTTAAAATCAAATTTGGTTAAATTTGAGGAGTTACTGATTTGAAAATTATCTTTATGATACTAACTGGAGTTTTGTATTTCATTTTTAATTTTTGCTTTCAAATGTTAATAAATGTAAGTATAAATTAAATAAATTAAGCTTTTAATTTCTAAAGTTCTATGCAGTTCTAAATATAATTTTGCCAACAATGGGTACATGTTGTGGTTGGCAGGACTTGTGGATGGATTAGTAAGTGAAAGAACAAAGAAAAAAACAAAAACTTGCTATAGCTATGCTTAAACTTTGTATATGCTAGGTTATTTCCTAGTCTTTTTGTCATTTAATATATATGTATAATATACATATATATTAGTTATATGAGAACAAGCAAGAATTGTTTGAGATCAGAGATCAGAATTATGATCTCCAAAGGACTGTAAAATATTATTTTTTCTCCAATGTACTATAGTTTGAATTTATGACTTAATCAACATGTAGCAAAGAGAGATGAAGAAATCTGGACAAATAGTATGACATGAGACTTAACTATTCAACTTGTGGTTTCTTATAACTCAAAGTGTTCATGAGTATTGTGTGGAGAGCTGCTCCACAGAATACACAACTTTAAGCTGAGAAGGGTTTGTATAGATGCAGAGATGGCATTATTTGCCCTGTTAATAGTGGTTGACCCAAGACCAAACCCTTGCCTACATTTTATGAGCTGTGTAGGAGACTGCCCATGAATTTATCTGAGCCTAGTCAGAAAGATGAAAGGCTGATGTTTACCTTTTCATCACTAGCCTTGACTTTTTAAGTACTTTTAGGGCACTGCTCAAATAGTGAATGACCCTAAGCTTTGTAAGCTCGGAGTGTCACCCTTCTGCAACTCAAATTAATAGAGATCCACAGCATTACTGTTTGGAAGCTCATTGTCTCTTGTTCATCTGAGCAGATGTTGTGGCTCTCCTTCCCCTATCTGTTTCTTCACCATGAGGCCAGATGTATGACTTATCTTTAACATGATTCTGGCCAAGGACATTTAGGGCTTCATACACAGATTTTCAAGAGGGATTCCCCTTCTTCAGTTAAACCGGCAGTCAGTTGCTTGTCTTTCTGTAGCTAGCTATGTATTCTCAATGTCACAAAAGATAAACATTCAAAATTACAGTGAACAAGAACCTTATAAACTGTGTCACTCACTCAAAACATGATTTCCCTTCCCATTTAGATTTCCCAATGAGACATTAAGACAGCAAAGCGGAGGATTATGCACAAGACAAGAACTGACAGTGTATGCAAGAGCAGCTGAGTACACTATGGTTTCTTAGGCTGGAATCGTTTCTTTTAAAAGAAAAGCTCATCTGTGGTCTTGTGGAGACAGTCCAGAGCTGGAGCAACATACTCTTTTCTACTCCCAGACTCTCTGAATGCAAGCAATTTTTTTTAATGATTTTATACTCTTAAACAGTATCACTAGCACACCTTTCCTGGAAATAGAATTTCTTATTGATGCTCACACTACACTAATATTTATTTTTAAAATATTTTTAGAAATTATCTGAGAATCTCATACACTATATATTTTTGTTTTTAAAGTTTTTATTCATCATTCCATTCGTTTACATCTCAAATGATATCCCACTTCCTAGTTACCCCCTCCACCAATGCCCCATCCCATGATATCCCACTTCCCGGTTACCTCTCCACCACCTCCCCATCTCACAACTGCCCTCCCCCTCCCTTTTGCTTGTATGAGAGTGCTCCACCACCCACTAACACTCTCCTGCCCTACCATTCCAGCATCCCCCTAATCTGGGCCATCAAACCTCCCCAGGACCAAGGGCCTCCCATCCCATTGCTGGCAGGAAAGGTCATCTTCTGCTACACACGTATCTGGAGCCAAAGATCCCTTTAGGTACACTTCTTGGTTGGTGGTCTAGTCTCTGGGAGAACTGGGTAGTCAGACCAGCCTATGTTGTTCTTCCAATGGGGTTGCCTCCCACTCTGCTCCATCAGCCCTTCTGCCAGATCCCCACACTAGATGCCTTGAGCTCAGCCTGATGGTTGGCTCCAAGCATCCACTTCTGCATTGGTCAGTTGCTGGAGAGACCTTCCCAGGAACTGCCACACTTGGTTCCTCTCTGCAAGCACCTCTTGACCACAGCAACAGTGTTGGGGTTGGTGTATGCAAACATGATGTATCCTCAGGTGGGGATGTTCCCCACTTGGCCCTTCCTTCGGTCTCTGTTCCATTTTTTTGTCCCTGTTCTTCCTTTGGACAGGAACATTTCTGGGTTAAAAAATCTTTGAGATGGGTGGGTGGCTCCATCCCTCGACCAGGGGCTGTGCCTATCTACTGGAGGTAGTCTCCACTAGTTCTATCTCCCCCTTCTCTGTGCTTTATGGCTAAAATCAAACCTGGGTCCAGGGAGCCTCACTTTTATCTGGTGGCTGGGACCATCCAGTGGCTATTCCAAGTTCCTCATCCCCCCTGCTGCCTATTTTTATTTGATTTCCAGATCCTCTGTACCTCTCTCACATCTCCTCCAGATTCTGATACTGCCAGCATTTTTCCTCACCCTCCTTTCTCCCTCCCTTGTCCACCTCTTCTTCCATCTACCACAGCCTTCCTGTTCCCCTCTCAATGCAGGACTGAAGCAGTCTCCCCATGATCTTCCTTCCTTCTATGCTCCATATGGTCTGTAGGTTGTATCATATGCATTGTAAGCTTTTGGGTTAGTATGCACTTATTACTGAGTGCATACCATGTGTGTTCTTTTGTGTCTGGGTTACATCACTCAGGATGATATTTTCTAGTTTCATCCATTTGCCTAAGAATTTCATGAAGTCATTGTTTTTAATCGCTGCTTAATACTCGATTGTGTAAATATACCACATTTTCTGTATCCATTCTTCTGTTGAGGGACATCTGGGTTGTTTCCAGCTTCTGGCTACTATAAATAAGGCTGCTATGAACATAGTGGAGCATGTGTTCTTATTATATGTTGGATCATATTTTGGGTAAATGCCCAGGAGTAGTATAGGTGAGTCCTCAGGTAGTACTATGTCCAATTTTCTGAGGAACCACCAGACTGATTTCCAGAGTGGTAATACCAGCTTGCAATCTCACCAAAAATGGAGGAGTGTTCCTCTTTCACCACATCCTTGCCAGCAATTGCTGTCACCTGCGTTTTTGATCTTCACCATCTGACTGGTGTGAGGTAGAATCTCAGGGTTTGGTAAGATGGCCATTTTTACTATATTAATCCTGCCAATCCATGAGCATGGGAGATCTTTCCATCTTCTGAGATCTTTGATTTCTTTCTTCAGAGACTTGAAGTTCTTGACATACAGATATTTCACTTGCTTGGTTAAAGTCACACCAAGGTATTTTTTATTATTTGTGACAATTGTGAAGGGTATCATTTCCCTAATTTCTTTCTCATCCCCTTTATCCTTTTGAGTAGGGGAAAGCTACTGATTTGTGAAGTTAAATTTAAATCCAGACACTTTGCTAAAGTTGTTTATCAGCTGTAGGAGCTCTATGGTAGATTTTTGGGGTTACTTATGTATACTGTCATATCTGCAAATAGTGATAACATGACTTACTCCTTCCCAATTTGTATTCCACTGATCTCTTATTGTTGTCTAATTGGTCTGGCTAGAACTTTGAGTACTATATTGAATAGGTAGGAAGAGAGTGGACAGTTTTGCTTAGTCCCTGATTTTAATGGGATTGCTTTACATTTATTCCCATTTAGTTTGATGTTGGCTACTGGTTTGCTGTATACTGCTTTTATTATATTTAGGTATGTACCTTGAATTCCAGATCTCTCCAATACTTTCAACATGAGTGAGTGTTATATTTTGCCAAAGGCTTTTGTGCATCTAATGAGATAATCATGTGGGTTTTTTTCCTTTGAGTTTGTTTATATATTGGATTACATTGATGGATTTGCATATATTGAATCATTCCTGCATCCCTGAGAAGAAGCCTACGTGATCATTTTGATGTGTTCTTGGATTCAGTTTGAGAGAATTTTTGTGTCAATATTCACAAGGGAAATTGATCTGAAGTTCTCTGTGTTGGGTCTATTTGTAGTTTAGGTATCAGTGTAACTATGGATTCATAGAAAAAATTGGGTAGCATTCCTTCTGTTTCTATTTTGTGGAATAGTTTGAAAAGTATTGGTATTAGATCTTCTTTGAAGGTATAATAGAATTCTGCACTAAACCTATCTGACCCTGGGCTCTTTTTGGTTGGGCGACTTTCAATGATTGCATTTATTTCCTTTGGGGTTATGGGGCTGTTTAGATGGTTTATCTGATCGTGATTTAACTTTGGTACCTGGTATCTGTCTAGAAATTCATCTATTTCATACAAATTTTCTAGTTTTGGTGAGTATAGACTTTTGTAGTAGGATATGATTATTTTTTGATTTTCCTCAGTTTCTGATGTTATGTGCCCCTTTTCTTTTCTGAATTTGTTATTTTGGATGCTGTTTCTGTGCCCTCTGGTTAGTCTGGCTAAGGGCTTATCTATCTTGTTGATTTTCTCAGAGAACCAGCTCCTAGTTTTGTTGATTCTTTGTATAGTTCTTTTTGTTTCTACTTGGTTGATTTCAGCTATGAGTTTATTTCCTGTCTTCTCCTCTTGGATGTATTTGCTTCTTTTATTCTAGAGCTTTCAGATGAGCTACTAAGCTACTAGTGTATGCTCTCTCCAGTTTCTTTTTGGAGGCACTCAGAGCTTTAAGTTTTCCTCTTAGCACTGCTTTCATTGTATCCCATAAGTTGGGTATGTTGTGCCTTCATTTTCATTGAATTCTAAAAAGTCCTTAATTTCTTTCTTTGTTTCTTCCTTGACCAAGTTATCATTGAGTAGATAGTTAGTTGTTCAGCTTACATGTGTATGTGGGGTTTCTGTTGTTTTTGTTGCTGTTGAAGACCAGCCTTAGTCTGTGGTGGTCTGATAGCATTCATGGGATTAATTCTCTGGTAATATTTGAGAGTTGCACTAAACTATGGGTAGAATGAGAGAACTTTACTACTGTGTCCAGTCGGCAAAATAATGGAAGTAGGTTCTTCCCTGGGTTCTGTGAGCTAATAGGCATGTGCCACCTCCTGTAGCCCAGTCATAAAGTGGTTGGTTATTCCATAACACTCATGTCATTATTGTACCCTTGGGCATATTATACTATATACTATATACTACATACTACATGCATAACATAGTAGTCATTGCTTCAGCTCACAGGGTTTACAGCTGGTTAAGGCTGTAGATGGCTGTTTTCTACGGCAGTTTGCAGATCACCTTCCCATACCATGACATTTAGCCAGCAGAGAGGAAGCTTCAATCAGTACTGACTTGATTTCTCTATGTCCTATGGTCAATGAGTATGATGTCTTAATCAGTAAGGTCTTGACTATAAAGCTATGGTAAGCAACACTCACTTTTTGTTTTAATGGATTCTATTTACCCTGCAAAGTACAATTTTCATAGCACCACCTTTGAGAAACCATTTCTCCTAATTCTAGTAATAAGGAACAATTCTTTTTTGTGCTACCATTTAGCTCATATATATTTTCATTTTTTGCATGCACAATTGAAGTGTGTGTGTGCATGTCTACATGGTAACTAATTGCTTAGAAGTTGGGATAATGTCCTTGTTTTTGAGTTACTGTCTCTCGTTATCCTGAGCTGTCAAACACATAGTAGGGTCTTCAAAAACATTCCATTAAATTGAAGTAAATATCAAGTTCTTTACAGGGAAACTCTATTTAGCCTCAAAGTTCATGTGGTCTTTCTCTGCTGTGGTTTGCTTTTGAATTAATGAAATAGAAAGACATGCTTTGGCACAGCTGTCTGGCACACCTGGGTTAAGTTTTAAGTCAAACAGCTGCATAGCTGTAACTTGCTGTAAAACACCTACTTCACACAGAGACGTGTGCTGTGGCGCCTATGGAGAGCAGCCAGGCCTGGGGCTGGCAGTCACCTGAAAACACTTGGGTTAAGTTTCTATGGTCATGGCCGTTAGGAAGCCACTTATAATTATTCCTTTCAACTGGCAGCCCTGCTGCACAGGATATATTCTGACAGAACAGTATGCTTTTGCCTTCTCAAATACTTCGTTGCTGAAAGTTGCCCTCAGGTCACCTGGGAGCTGCCTTGGAAAGAGTTTAGGCCATGCTGCAGGACTGCAGGCTGTAAATTACTAGTCAGGAAACCATGGAGGAGAGCTACAGTTGGAGTATATGCTTCTATTGTTCTCAGGAAGCTACAGAGTTCTGGGAAATGAAACATTGGATTCTTATAAAGAGCTAGGCCAGGGCATGGCAGCAAAATAAAAGGGTAAACCTTGGATACTGAAGAGAATGTCAGAAGAGGGTGGTAGCAGTGCCAGGGCTGGAGGATGCCTGGGAATGGTGAATCTTGTTTTGGCCTTAAAGGGGCAGTGTGTTGAATGAGGATAATCTACTCTTTTGTAGCCTTTGTTGCCTGAAGGGCAGATGGAATCATACCGTGTCAACTGTCTTCATCCTATTCTTCTGTATGTCCCATGTGACAGCACTTCCCAAGGCCACACTGGGGGTTGACAGAGGTTTTGTCAATGTGATCAGCTCCTTTGCACACCTAGATTGAAGGGTTCATATAACACCCTACCTGTCTTGTGTAGCATATCTTAGCCCTGATATCAGAAAATAATGTTTTAACTTCCCAAACTAGAGATTTGTAAATGCCATTGCTATAGTTATGAATGCTGACAACCCAGGGAAACGGGTTTCTTAAGAGTCAGGAGACAGCACTGATTTTGAAGGAGAGTGCTAATTTGGTAGGTAAAAGGTACCTTGACTTTGTCTTATTTCTGCTTTGACAATGAAAATATATTACACACACTACAGAAGCTATGCTATAAGTGACTAGACATCGAAGTAGAATATAATAAATTACACTGAGGAAAAGTTTCATTAGAAGGTATGATACAGAGAATGTAGTTTCTTTAATATTTATTAGTTGATAGTGAAAAGAATTGTATGGGAGTCTTTTATAATATAATCATTATGTTAGGTATCATAAAGCATTAAAGAAACAAGCTTGCAGCAGAGCACTCCGTGTTTCTAAAAGTCTGTAAGGAACTGTTACGCTACAGAAAGAATCATGGGCCAAGCTAGTTCTCAGCTCTTGACAAGTAGGGTAACTCAGGTGGGCAGCACGGCTGTCTGTATACTAACGGTCCCCATGGAAGTGTGTCAAGTAACAAAGCTGACATGTCAGCTTTATGGGATGTAGCAAACATTCTTTTCCTGTTGCAAGAGACCAATCAACATGTCTGCTTCCTGCACACAGCAAATTATGCAGGCACTCCATCTTTTTAGGAAGCCTGTGAATCAGAAGGGCCCATGACATCCTATGATATGCCAAAAAATGTTGTAAATACTAGTTATCACTAATCACAGCTTCCTCTGAAGTGTTGGAGGTTTAGCTTGGGTAGAGAGGCAACATTTTGTTAACTTAAATAAATACTTTTGACACCAAAAACTTGGTCTGCAAGTCCTGCAAGAACAGGCTCTCTACTAAAATTTGTGGCGTTACTTTGGCTTGGCTTACCTGAAACAGGTTTTATTGCTGTTGTTGTGGTGGTGGTTTTAAGGGGATGGTGTATTTTAACACTTACTTTTTACTTTTAATATTCTAAATAAAATGCCTCAAGACATATGCATTTTATAAGAAAGTAAATTGAAGGCTGGGGTGAGGCTTAGGGGGGAGCACTTGCCTAACAAGTGCAAGCCCCTGCATTCAGGCTACAAAAATATTGATTCAATATGATTGATTGTAGTAAAATAGACCAAATATTGGACTTTGAAACCTAGAGGTGGAAGTATTAAGAGAGAATATAGAATATATTAGATATATACAAAATCTCAATGAGAATTCTTAGAAAACTGTCAAAAAGGTTACCAAATCTGGTAACTGAGGAAGATGACTCAGAAGTCCAGCATGCCCAATGGTCTTGCAGAAAATCGTCTTTGTCCTGGATGGCTGAAACTATCAATTATTCAAGCTCTACCCTCTTATGACCTCCCCATCAACCTGTATGCACATTCCCATGTGCAATAAACACATGCAAGTAAATAAGAAATAAAAGAAATAATTTTTAAAAATCACAAAAACCAACCGTACATTTCAGTTTGCAAGGAGATAAGGAAAATAAAAGGTAAACTTGACCCCCAGTTCCTACGAAGATTAAGAACTTGTTTTAACTAGATATATTCATTATTTACATTTCAAATGGTGTTGCCTTTCCTGGTTTCCCCCCTCCCCCCAAAATCCCATAACACATCTCCTCCTCCCCAATCAACCCTTTCCAGCTTCCCTGTCCTGCTATTCCCCTACACTGGGGCATCGAGCCTTCCCAGGAGCAAGGGCCTCTCCTCCCTTTGATGTCCAACAAGGCCATCCTCTGCTGCCTATGCCTTCTGGAGCCATGGGTACTCTGGTTGATGGTTTTGTCCCTGGGAACTCTGGGAGTACTGGGTGGCTCATCTTGTTGTTCCTTCTATCAGGCTGCAAACCCCTTCAGCTCCTTGGGTCCTTTCTCTAGCTCCTCCATTAGGGACCCTGTGCTCAGTTCAGTGGCTAGCTGAGAGTGATTAAGGGGGTTCAATAAGTCATTTGCAGGCAGCTGAAGAAAACAGCCATGAATGTGTTCAGCATAACCCTCACCTGCTGGGTGCTACAATTGTGCGGATACTGTTCCTTTCCATTCTGCACCTGTGGGAGTCTGGAAGCACTTGCCTTAGTTCCTTTACTGTGGCTATTGCTGGACTCCTTTCCATTCTATTCAAGAATGAATGACTGAAACACCTTGGGTGTTTCAGGGTGTGTTGCACAGCACAAAAACTCCTGCATGCTTCCCAAGTACAGATGGCAGCTAGCTTTAAGGTAGCCCTCCATTTTGACCAGTTTCACAGAAATTGACTCTTGAATATAAATGTATTAAATACACAGGTAGGGAAACACCGGACAGCTAAAGATCCACATTCCCCCTCCCAAAGGAATTGAGCTTAAAGACACTGAAATGTGGCAAGCAGGAAATATGAGAGAGCTGAGCTGTCACATAAATCCAGCATCCACATTATGCAGCAAACCAATGCTTATCGCATTTGGGGGAAGCACACAGAAACCTGAAAGTGAAGAATACTGAAGAAACAGAAAGAATGTTGACAACATTTGAGGAATGGCAAGCAGATACTATCAGTCAGCCATGCAAACAAGAGAAACAGCTCCTTTCATTCATACCTAGATGTAAAGATCATTAAGATAGTAAGACTATTTCCAGAGATAAAATGCCATTGCTGCAGAATGCCCGGAAAAGTCATGGTAGAAACTAGAGGATGCTGGCAAGGCCAGTCAGTAACAGGGTTTTTTCCCCCTCTTGGCCACACCTTATGATAGCCTCCACAGTGTGGAAAGCCGTGCCTGTGGTGTGTTGTAAGTCTCTTATCCACACAATCATAATCAAAACAACTCTGCCAGAGTGTCAGGGCAAACAGTAGATAGCTGAGAACATGGCCATCAATCACAGACATTCTGATCAGCTCCCAGGTCTTGTCTAGGTCATGTTATGACTCCTTTATTAGTGTTTAAGGTCACCAAGAGATAGGCAAGTGCATCCTATAACAGGAAGTGTAGTGAGTCTCTGGAGTGAGATGTTTGGCTTTGGTAAGGCGCTGTGGCTGTGAGTCGGAAATCCAGGGAAATGAGTTCAGCTCAGTCAGACTCCAGGCGCCGCACTGCCTCACAGCAGATAGAATGAGGCAAAATAATAGATGCCTTCCTGCAATTCTCCACATTCAGCTGAATTCCGGTCAGACCTTCCAGTCTGAATGTTAGAAGGCTCTTTTCTATTCAGTCTTCATGCTGCAAGTTGTAATTCACGGGAAGGGGCTCCAGAGAAAGGCTGGCCCCAACTTCGAGCCAGGCAGTGCCAGCAGAGCCCTTCTGTAGGAAGACAGATTAAGGGGCCTGTGTACCAATCAGTGGGTAGAACAAAATTTAGTGCCCACTTTGGGCTCCCCTCAGAATTACTGTCTGGCTGCTTTAGACCTTGCAGCCACACACAAACCACTGCTGCGCTCTCCCTTGCCCTGTGACTAACTGAATCTGCTCAGTGCAGTGGAGAAGAAAAGGCAGTAGCCCCCCACCTCCACCACAACTCCCTCCCCACTGGGGAACCCAGGCCTGGTAAGATAGTCTTTCAGTCTGTCGATTGTGGACTAGGTTCACTCTTTATCCAACATGATTCCTACCAAAAACATTGACAAATTCAGGTGGATTGGAAAATGATTCTTGGAAATTTTTATTACTGGTATAAAGGTGAGCTTGTTAAGAGGGGCGGAGTTGCTAGGAAAAGAGAGTTCTAAAAAGGGGCACTTCCTGAGTCCTTAAACTAATACAAAATTACACAGGCTCAGTTGTGGAATGGGTAATTACTCTCTCATATCTAAGAATCTTCACATGAAGACAAAGGTATTTGCTGCCAAGCCTGAGGACCTGAGTTCAGTAACCAGAACACAAGTGGTGGATGGAGAGATACACATCCTACAGGTTGTCCTCTGACCTGCACACGTGTGCTGTGGCAGACCTTGCCTCAATATATACATACATTCATACATACTTTGATTAATTTAAAAAGACATAGAAGTACCAACAGACCCCTCCATGAAGGTTAGCATGTAAAGTTGCACTGTGATATTTAAGCACCTAGGTGTGTGTGTGTGTGTGTGTGTGTGTGTGTGTGTGTGTGTGTGTTCAAGTATTTTGTCATTGGTATTGGGAATGAAGCTTAGAGTATTGTTGATCTTGTAAATGGTGAGCGTAGCCCCTTGTCTCTGTCAACTTTGGCTATAGCTACACAAATAAGACATTTAAGAAAGGTCCAGCACTTATCAGCTAGTGTTATGTAGGTAATGCATAGACAGAAGCGTTTGCAAGGGCAGGCTTTTCTTCTAAAAGACTTCTGGGATTATGGAGCAATGTCTGACATAATATTGGTGGCCAGTAGGTATTTATTGAGAGGAGAAGCCATCTTAGACCATGGCCACAGTCACCAAATGTTTAAAAGATTGAACTCAGACAGAATAATGTAGCATTCACAGGAATTCGGACAATTAACATTTTTAAGGTCACGTTATCTTAAGGAACACTACTGGTGCTAAAACTTCATGACTTCTTTGGAATGGCAGACTGAATATTTTCTGTCATGAGAGAGAGTCAGGCATTTAGTAGAATTTGGCACAATTTGTCTACCTGGGTCTGTTCTCTGTCTAAGAAGGCAGAACTTGACTGATTTAAGAACTCATACTTTAGTCACCATAAACAACAAACATGACCAGAGAGCTTTGTCATGGGCCTATTTATCCTGTGTGTGCCACGGCATGGGGAAAGCTACAGTGCCACATATGTGGATAAAAGAAATTTCAGACCATGGTGTCTGGTGGGTACAGATCCCATGTGAGGGGTTCCTCTGTTCAGGGGCAGCTGGGCCTTTGGGAGCAGACATGGTCCCAACAATGAACCATAAGGGCCTTGTACTTCCCACACTGCAGATCTGGAAGGACACTGGGATGAGAGCATTGATATTTAGTCAAGTACATGTTTCTGGTCATTCATAATTACGCCAAATAAATAAAATACATCATCTTGATTATGGCTGGAGCTGCAGAGAGACCGAGTGGCAGTCAGGGAAGTTCTATGAAGCCTTAAAAACCCACCAGGCATTTTGGACATCAAACATCAATTACAAAGGACTGCTTTGATGCATTAAGAGTCAGGGAATCAGAACCAGATGGACTAAATTTTCCTTGAAATACACACAGGATTAAAAATTAAGAGGGTGCACAACACAATGTATTGTATCCAACACTAGCCAAAGCATTTGAGAAAAAAATTACTACAGATATTTGACTATTAAGTAACCATTTACTCACATTTACATTCTAAATTCTAGTTTGGCAATGTGCATATCTAGAGAAAGAGCTTTATGGGTAAGGGAAAGGAAAGTATTTCCTGGAAAACCAAGAGGGAAGGAAGGGAGAAAGAATCCGCTCAGCATGTGCTCTGTTCACTTGTTTAGGTAAATAAATTCATGTGAATTCCCACTGTGAAGATTTACCAGGTTACAAGTGGGAGCAAATAAAGAGTTGGTTGCAGATGGACTGGTCAGGCCTTTCATTTAAAAAGCCTGATTGTGTTTGACAGATCTTAATAAGGGCTTAAAATACACTCTTCCCTTAATACAGGCAAAAGCTTCACATCTTGCGTCATGATCCCCCTGTGGACCGGCCTACCAGAGAGCTCTTTTTCTGGTGATTTACTCAGGACACTTGACTCCCAGGCTGCCCATCTTGTGAGGGACAGCAGGCACGACTGTGCTCAAGCTCTCAGCAGCCTCTGGTTTTCATGATCAAGCTGCTGAACGAGCAAACAAGGTTCAATTCTGTGCCCAGTAGTAGCTTCTCTTCCTGGTGCCCATGCATATTTACTCATAGCTCTTTGGAATGTCTGAAGCCATGGATCCTAGATGATCTGGAAATAGATAGTGGTGATTTTTAGGAAACTTGTTACCTTGTCCCATGTCCTCTTTATGTTCCCATGGTACTGCCCTCAAGGGTGTGTGTGCAAAAGCAGACATTACAAATGTAAGGTGCAGGCATACTGATTTGACCTAAGTCACAATTCACCATTTGCATGTCACTATGTCTCAGAAAAAATGTTTCCTAATGGCCCATGAATTTAAAAGCTTGGAAACCCGTCAGAGATGCTATTAGGAAATGTTAATGCTTTTAAAGGCAGAATCTCAATAAAGGAAATTAAGTCACTGGGGATGTGCCTTAGAGGGAATATTAGAAACCTACCTCTTTATGTCAACTGTTCATTTTCTGGCTGCCTTGAAGGGAGCAACTTTCTTACTATGTGCTCCTTCGATAATGTATTAAATCACCAAATGGCCCAAAACTATCAAAGGGCTAATTCGACCATAGACTGAAACCTCCAAATCAGTAAAGCCAAAATAAAACTCTCCTCTATTTAAGTTGATTTGTCTAAGATGTTTGCTCCAGCAATGGAAAGCTAACCGATACACTATGCTCATCATTTTCTTCAGACTCTCATTTTATTATTTTTATTACAGAGGGTTACATAAGGCCATGTTCATACACATATGACCTCATCTTTAAACCCCAGTTTCTATACTATATATAGGAGCCGAGCAGAGCCTTAGGTCCATAGAGGTTAATGGCAAGAGGGCACATAAAAATGCTCAGCATGCAACTCTTCTCCAAAATGGTCACTGCCCATTTTAGTAAGTAGAATAATCTTTTCCCCCCACTTTGTTTATAAAATGCAGTTGCTCATGCACAGAGCCTTGCTCAGAGCCTTTTCTTCAGCCACTGAGGCAAACACAGTAAACTCTAAAGTAAACTCTTGAGTTCAACCCCCGAAATCACAATGTTCTGTCATCTTATCATTTTTGCTATTTCTGAGAACATGTGCTGTCCCTGAGCACAGGTATCGTTTCTATTCATAAAGTATTAATGTTATCAATCATCTAGAAATGAGCCAACAGATATATGGATATGTGTGAGCTGCTTGAAAATGCTTTCCATTTTCACTTAAGATACTCAACTCCATCAACTTTTGTGCCTTAGAAGGTACTGGCGCCAATTCTACACAGATATCAAGAGTAACTGGGGGTTCTCTTATATGCTGGTATGATTGAGATGTTTTCTAATACTGTATTTGGTTTCTTTGCTTTGCTTGTTACCCTAAGGTACAGAATGATGTGTGTGTTATAAGTTCCTCATGTTATATGTTACATATGTTTATTCTGTTGATGCACATGCATTTACTTCATTAGAGACCTTAAAAAATAAAGCATTCCATATGTGTAATAAATTTCTAACAGTGGCCACAGAACAATGTCTACAACTTGTCCGGTTTTGCTATATACTAGCAACTATTTCAATATAGTATATGCGCTGATCTTTTAACCTTTGAATCACTTCTGAGAACGAAACACTTATTACTCATATTCTGCAGCTAAGCAAGTAAGAAAACATGTTAAGAAACTTCCCTAGGTCACTGAATTTCTGAGAAAGACAGAAAGTAAACCTGGGCAGTCTGGCTTCAGAGCTCACATCCATGCTCTAGACTGATCAAATACCTTAGAAGGTAGCAGCAATAAATGATGGTGGTGGGACAAACATGAGTCTCTGTGTATGTGTGTGTGCTTGTTTACGTGTTTAATTTACATTCACCAATAACTAATAAAAAAAGAATAAAAGCTTGGAAACTTAGCAGTATTTGTTGCTCTTTAATTTCAATAGTAATATTACTTAGTAATATTACAACGATCATATATTAGACTTTTCATTGTGCCTCAGAAACTATATTAGGCATTTTTACATGACATGAATTTATTATACTATGTAGTACAATAACACTTCAAGTCATACTTAATTACTTTTATTTGCATTGAGGAAACTGAAGCCTGCAAAGTTTAAAAGCCTAGTGACTTTTGGACTTGGTCTTAGATTCCTCGTCATGAATCCTTAATCTATCTGTTCTACTTATTACCATCATATTCAACAGTCATTGGCAGGAGTTTGAACGAGTTCAGAAAGCAGATCTATAATCACAGAGAAAATCTGCAAATGAAATTTGATCCTAACTTTAAAAAGCATCAGTGAAAATAAAATGCTCCTATCCACTTGTAGTCAGAACAGAAGAGCCACTCAACTGGAAGATCTCTCCAAGCAATTGGATTTCAATTCTACTGCAAGAGCCTGTAGTGAATGTGGGTTAAGCTTCTGAACACCCAGCACCAGGGAGCTCTCCATCTTGTGTATGGCCAGCAATGCTGTCAGATCCCGGGGCTGTAAGACTCTACTTCTTCTCTTTGTAAATCCACTTTGCCATGTCTTCCTAGCTGTGTTCACTCTTCCTAGCTGTATTGGAACCAAACAGTAATGAGGCCTACTCTTTGTACCATCCAACTTTATCACTTACAGTTTGGTCTTCTTACATAAGTCAAAGCAATAATTCCTGGCATGGTTAGTGGTAGGGACATATAGAGAAGGGAGCTCAGGTTTTACTGTTAGAAATTCTGTTAAGATTCTGGCTCCATGACTCAAGGCTTTTGCATTCCTAGAAGTGTTACATCAGTGTCCACATCTTCATAAAGATTACAGTCCCGTTTTGGAGGAGGTTGGACTGAGATGATGTCAAATGCTATGGTACAGTGTGTGCTCAAATAAATACTGGCTCTTACTTTTAGAGAAACATCTTTGGTAAAACAGACAACAAAACTCATGAATTTTGATAGCCTGAGTTATTTTCAGTACAATAGCCAAGAGTTCCATAACATGGGATACATGGACATGTTTCTTCTTGTTTGTGTCAAAGTTTTGAGTTTCTACTCTTTTTCTCTTTCTCTAAAGATTGGGAGGATTACTGTGGCCATGGAGGTATCACAGAGTAGATGGCAAAATTTCCACCAACATAAGTCCTTAAAGAGCTTCATAGATAAGAGCTGACCACTTGCCTGAAATTCTGGCCTTGGAGTTATTGCTAAAAGAGAAGCATAAGAATTCTTCTCTGGGCTATACTCATATTACATCTTCTTAAAAGCATATGCTATATCTAGTGGAGCTCTGAGATTTTTATATAAATGCTGAAATAGAGACACTCGATTGTTTCCTTTTATTCAACAATAATTAATTGTCTTATTATCCCCAAGAGAAGAATAGAGAAAAACATTGACTCAGTGGGTCTTTAGCTCTGGCAATAGTAACACTCAGAGAAGATCTTGGGATTTTCATTGAGTTCAATTTCTGAACAATGTCAGTCTGGAGTTTGTTTCTAGATTTGGTTAAGATGAAGCCAATATAGTGAATGACAGCTAGTTAATAATGTCTTTGCTTCATTCTTTTTGTAGTCCTCAAAAATCACTCACCCCACAGTTTTTGCTTGAACTTCCAGACTCTCTTGCATGTTAAACTATAGGCATATGCAAATCATAGACCTTTCCAATGAACTATTTCACCCAACTGTGAACCCTTTGGTTTCTGCTACTTCCAGCATGGACTACTTTGACCTGGAAAGTATCTGTTGGGAAGAGACGAGTCTTTATTTTTTTTAAATCTGTGCTCTAGATCTGCCTGCTTCTGTAGGATCTGTAGCCAAGAACCCCCACACTTTGGCACCATCTCTGTCATGCTCCATACACAGAAAGTCCTGTGAGACTCGCAGAATATGGAGAAAACTACCAAATGTAGATGGTCGATTTCCTCGAGTAACATTCAATAGCATTAATATGACTCCTTCAGATACTATTAGGTTGATGTATATAACCCCTGGGCTGTTTTTAATCTTCCCAGCTGACCCTTCAGCTGTCCTAGCCATAAACATAGTGCAAGACACAGTGGTTACAATCTGTAAAGTATTAAGACAACACAAAGTATTTCCCAATGAGTTTAAATCATTATTAAATGATAGGAATATATTGAGCTCAAGGCAATGTCAGACCTAAATTGGGTTCCAACTTCTCTACTACTGGTTTTTCCAGGTGATGGCAAATCCATCTTGTAAAATTGCTTAGGCCAAAGACTGGCAATGTCATCCATAGTCCTCATTCTTATAACAAGTCACCAAGCAGGAAATACCCCTAGCTCCATCTCCCACACTTATCCAGTATCTGATGCCTTTGTACCACCTCCACAGTCAGCACTGTGATGGGGCTGCCAACACTCTTGGGCAGATTAGGCAGCCACTTGGCTCTTCTCCAGGCTTCTTCTTCATCCCCTCCCCACTCCACAGAGAGTGTATTCTCAATGTTGTTAGCCTCTTTATGTGGAAGTCAGGCTATTCCCCTCCTCTGTTCAAAAACATTCGAATGTCTCTGTCACAGTTTAAATGAGAAATGTCCTTTATAGACTCATGTTTGAAAACCTAGACCCCAGAACTTGGGAGCATGGACTGGTCACTAGAATGGGTGGATCTTGGAATGTTCTATCTGTCTGCATTTCATTCTAGAATTCTCTGCTTCTTGATCTGTCCATATGGGGAGAAAAAAAAAAAAAACTACTAACCTCATGCTTGGACTCCTGAGACTGAATCTTGTAAATCCATTTACTAAATTCCTTTCATTCATCTGGTGTCCTCTAGAAAAGCCTGGCTAATATGCTTGCTTATTGTGTTGATTATGAATTTATCCATTTCAAGAACTATACGTGAAGCTACATGAAGATCAGAATCACAGATACATTTCAACTGCCCAGAATAATATGCAACACACACTAGACACGTTAAACATGCTCACTGGAGGAATGAACGGATGAAACCATGTGATAGAGATAAATACTTAATGAATATTCAAAGATCTGGATTCCTGGGACTTCAGAAAACATTTTTTCCTAACAGGAAAAATATGGTGCAAGAAAGTATTGAAACTTTCTAGAAAGAAGACTAAAAAGAAGAGAAAAGGAACAGTAGAGGACAGCCCTACTAAGTTCTCCTCATGTTTCATTTTTTGGTTGATTGATGTGGGTGTCAAGAATATTTTGTTTGGGGAGTTAAGACTTGTCCTTGTTATTCACAAGAATCTGAGCAACTGAGAAAAGCTGTGTGGATCGAGTTCCCTGCCTCCTGCACAGGCATTTCCTGATGTGCTATCAGGTGTCCTTTCCTTAGGTGGGTTTGTCAGTGAGGGATTAAAGGCTCTGGAATTCAGAGCCAGGCTGTGCTGCTGCAGCACAGCAGTATCTTGAGCGTCTATTAAGCTTTCTAGATTCCGTTCTTCATCCACTTTCTAGCTAAAATGAACATGATCAGTGGATGCCGAGACGTGCTCTGGGCATGCTCTCTTTCCATCTCTGACCCCAGGGAATCCGCGTCTCTAGTAAAATAAAGCAAGGTGAGAAGGGCCGGCAGCTGGCAAAGAAGAGGCAAGAGTGTGTGCACAGGAGGGCATTTTTAAGACAGAGACAGATGACAAAGGTTGGAAAGAATAATGTGGGCAGACACTTAGAGCGGGAAAGACAGGCTGAGAAATGTGTGCAAACATGGCATTGTTAATTTGCTGTATGTCCTTACTGACTGGCATATTCAATTATTATATTCTCTGGGGAGAACATACTATTAATTCTTTTTTCTGTAAAAGTGAAAAAAGAAAGCTGTATCACTCAAAATGGAAATCATTGGTAATAAGAGAAGAAAATATTTTTTTTCAATATCTGCAGACATGAGTTATTTTAAATTGTCCAAGACTCGGCTGGCGAATGACCTTTAGATTCACTTTCTGAGATGGTTGGCATTGGCCTACCCTACAGGAGATGGTTTCACACATGTCTCCAGTCAAAGCACCCCACAGCACATTTCTCAAGCTGGTCTCAGGGACAGAAAAATTCACATGCGGCAAGTGACTTAATGCACAGCCACCCTATCAATATACCACAGGGAGAGCAGCTGGCAAGATCCAGAAGCAATATACTGGCAGAGTTAGAAGACTTCCTTTTTCTTCTCAATAACAGCCTATATGACAGAGACCTTTCAGATCTGGGGGTGTCCATCCTGAATTCTTCCTTCCTCCTAGAAAGGCCTGTGCTACGTAAATAGCCTCCTGTAGGGTAATTGCCATAGCAGTGCATATAAAAGGCACAGTGGAAAGGTGCAAAAATCATTAACAGGAGAGAAATAGGAAGCAATCAGCAACACTTTAAGCAAATTATTACCATAAAATTACACTCCCAGCTTGAGATAAGTGTCCTGGCTCTGTGAAAGCTATATTCACCACACTGATTTAGCTGTGGCTGAGGAAACTTTTCCTCTTTGGTTTATTGATGAAGTGTTAAGTCATGATGGACAGGCTGTGAGGCTAGTGAAGGAGAACTACCTGCTTCTTCCAGGACTTCCTTCGAAGTCTTGCTTCCTGCACAGAGGACCGGTGAAGGGAGGCTGGAGGAGCACTCCATTGGACAACGGGCCACATTTGGGGGTAGAATAGAAACCTAACTGGGAAGATGATATTTTCCTCCAAGTTGTTTTGTGGAGAAAAGCCCACACTCTTTCCTAGGGCATTGAGGGCAACGAATACGGGAGTAGGTAGCTGGATTCACAAGACACTTTCATGGTCCCCTCCTACAGCTGGCTAAGACATATGCACGATGGAAAAGGTTACAATCCACTCCTAACAATCCTGGGCTGTCCCGCCTCTACTCCTCCAAGCTGAAGGTTCTTCCCATCATCCTCTCTGGCCCGGCCTTTTCAGTTTCTATGACTCAATTTTGTTCCTGTTCGCTCTCCCACCCACCAGCCCATAAAGCTCCAGATGCTGAATTGAGGCCGATGAGGATTGGTCACTGCAGCAGCAGGGGAGGTGGGACACTGAACTGGTCAAGCAGTTAGAACAGCCAACTCTTCAGAAGGTTCTGCTCCATCAGATAGCTGCCTTTGAGCCTTCCCTCTCTCTGTTGGTGCTTGAAACCAGCAAGTCTCACAAATGTCCTGCTCTTGATGGAACTGGGTTGGTATCCTATAGATCTAAAAATGTTCCTACTCAGTGAATGTTTCTGTCTGACTTATCAGCCTTTCCTCACAGTGTCTGTGGACCCGGCCCAACACTCTCATCACATAAGATCCTTGAATGTATCCTCCTAGCTCCTAGCAGCCAGGTGAGAGGCAGCACTGTCCTCTGTTAAGCCTTCTCTGTTTCCTTTCTTGTACCAATTACAAAAAAAAAAAAAAAACCTGTGAGGAAATAATGCAAAAAGGCATTACTTTAACTTTTTCTCACCTTGGTAATGAGTTGAATTTTGGGTGCTCATTCTGAAGGAAATACATGGAAGAAAGAAGGTATAGTAAAAGCGTAAGAAACATAGTTAATGGATCTTGGCATTGCTGTGATAAACACTCTTTCTACCTATTACACGTGCTCTGAAATCTTAACATTATAAAGCTTTAGCTTTGAAGACTGTTTTCTTTCCTTTTGCTGTTGTTGTAATCAAATACATTCCAAGAAGCAACTTAAGGGAGGAAGGGCCTATATTAACGGTTAGAAACATTATAGATGTGTTTCACTCCTGGGTGTCTGTGCAGATAACACTTTGAAAGGTCCAGCAAGCCCCAGACAAATTTGTGACTGGGGAGCCTGTTATCTTCTTGGTCACATAGGCTGGTTTCCTGTAAGGTAACCAGACCCACTGACACAGCCCTGTGAGACTATCATCAAAACCAAGTATATCCATCTCACTGTTACTGGCAAACAGGGCTGACAACTTGGTAAAACCACCCTGAAACTAACCTCAAGTTTGTGGTCACAAAGTCACCCTTCACTCAGCAAGCACATTGCCCGTGTTGGCCAAGGTCAGTATTGTGGAGATACGGCCTGTACTTCAATAAAATAGTTCAGGCCAGCCAGTTTCAGGCTTCTTGGAATCAGGACTCTCATTAGTTCCGCATGTAGTAGGATCGTGTTCTGGTCGCAGTCAATGACTATTCATTTTAAAATATTTTCTGAGCTTTAATTTCTCCTAAGAAATCACTGACCCCTCTTTAAGAGTCAAACTACAAGTGAGCCAATCTTGTTGAAGAAGAAAGTCAGACTAAGGCTTTTACATCTAAACATCTAGATGGCATTATGCCTACTTGTGTTTGCCATAGCTCTGGCTACTTCCCAACCCTTTATGGACTGCTGAGTTTCTTGTACTGGAGTCTTCCTTGAGCCCCACTAACCTAGGCAAGATCTTAGTGAGTTGTAACACTGTTGCCAATTCCCCCTATAATTTAAGGTCCTTCTGAGAATACATTTTTCTCCAAAATTGGTATTCTAACAGGAGACATCCCTCTCCTCCATCTTCAGGTCAAATCTCTTTAAGTGGTCACACTGTCCTGAAGTAATCCCTCTGGGCGCTAGGCTATCTAACTACCCTGGCATGATATCTTTCTGGCTTTAACAGTCTTAGTCATTTTCTACAGCTACAGAAGCATGGTAGATCCTGGGTGTATGAAGAAGAGAGATGTGTGACCTAATTTCGGGAGGCCAAGGACAGTGGCGTGGTGCTGGCATTGACTGAGCTTCTATTGCAGCCTCTGCTCTATGATGACATGGAGGGAGGTTGGCGAGGAGAGGTGAGACCTGCCAGATAGCATGGTTTTATGACTGTTTGTTCTAATGGCAGTTTTATTACAGCTGCACTCTGCAGTCAGTGAGAATTTGCACCTGTGAGAATTAACTTGGTCCCTGAAGACCAACATTAATCTTTTTATTGGGAAACAGAGCCATAGTGACCAAAGCACCTTTAAGAGTTTCCACTTCCTCTCAACACCTTTACACTAGGTATCAAGTTTCAATTCGAGGGGGACAGACAACTCTTATTCAAACCACAGCACTAACATACTCCTAGGTGCCTCCTTCTTACCGCTCAGTCTTATTAATAAGGCTTCAGCCTGCCTCGTGTCTGAGCAAGCCTGGATTAAAATTTCAGACAGGAATAATTCTTAGAAAAAAAAAGCTAAATTAAGCTGGCAAAACACCTACAAAAACAACCATAAAGTTTTAAAAGGCAAATGCAACAGAGATTATCCAGCCAGGTGGTTTTTTGATTTTGCAAGTGAAACCTTTGCTTTTTGAAATGGAATAATTCAGATGGGCATTCATATGCAATTAATCAAGACTGACATTAAGGAAGGAGACTAGGAATTAGGTTCACAACCTCTACACCACAGTTGGAGAACTCTTGGCCTTTCCTAATGGCTTCCTTTAAAAATCCACCAAAAACCATGGATGATAGTACTTTTCATAGGATCAAGCAGAGTTTTACTGTTTGTGCATGTCAGGGTTCAGAATTGGAAGCAATTAAACCCACTGGGGATGTTCTTTTTGGTCAAATCCACATACACACTTATATTTTTGAGTGCACGGTGCACGCAAAATAGTACACTGGTGCTTTGCTGGGCAAAGGCAAAATACCCTCTGTGGGCTTGAGCAAATGGACACATCCACAACTGTAAAGACAGAGTCAAAAATACTGTAGTGAAAACAAATAAATACAAAGATAAACAAATAAACAAGGCTTTAAAAACAGTCATATTAAAGTTCTCCAGAGAAACAGAACAAATACAACAACCTTGGGTGTTAGGAAGAAGAGTGTTTGTTTTAAGGATTTGGTTCTTGTGATTGTAACAGTAAGACCTTTAAAGCTGGAGACACAAGCTGTAGCTATTATATGGGTTAGAGGAAATCTGAAGGGATCTCCTCATCTTTGGGGGAGGTTATTATTATTATTATTTATTATTATTATTATTTTCAACTGATTAGTCTCTTCACATTATATAGTTTTGCTTTACTCAAAGCTCATTGATTTAAATGTTAATCTCATCTAAAGTTATCTTAATAAAGATGTCTAGATTAATGTTTTACCAAATATCCGAGTACCATGGCCTTGCCAAGTTGACACATAACAATTAACTATTGAAGTGTAGAGAAGTATATTTGGGGGGTGAGAACAAGGAAATCCTCAGATACAATAAGGTATGAGAGAGTTAGCCTGTTTTGGAAGGGGTGGTACAAGGAGCTGCACTAAGGTGTATGAGAGTTTGTATAGTTACAGCTTAGGAGGTCGCTTAAAAACCTAGGTAAGGAGCAAACAGACAAAATTCTTAACAGATTAATTGGGGCCACGTTCATACAAATAAACTTTAAAATCAATTGCATCCAGGCAATAGCTTGAGATTGGTTACTTTTACTGTTCCCACCCCCCTACATCTCTAACTCATTAACGTATAGACATTGCTTTCTAATTTTAACCCCATCATTAGAGTTCACAGTCACAAATTCTTCCTTCCTCTGGGACCTAACTGCCAAACTTCTTTGTGAAAAGGGGATCAAAGACTTTTATAAGGTGAAAGCCTTTATTTGCTCCTGTTTGCTGTGCTGCTGTGTGTTATAAGGCAGCGGTGAAGTCTCACCAGTTTTCCAAGAACCCATAGTCATTTGCTTCCAAAGGTAGTTACCTCCTCACTTTATCACATAGGAACTTAAGGAACAAAAGTATCAGTTATGATTTTTAGGTTAACGATTTGTTTTTGTTCCTTTTACATTTAATTTTTTTTGGTGAAATTACACTTGCTTTCATATTCGTGCTATTAAACAGTTTGTTGCAGTCCTTTTGAATGTGTGTTCAAAGCATGGCCAAATATTGGAGATTTGTAATATTTAAGAAACAGCAATGATATTTTGATATTACAATGATGTCCTATAATATTTTTGTGATAATGACCATAGAAGGAGAGCATTGTGCATTGAATATTGGTTTTCCCCAAAACTTGAACGTCCTAACCTCTAGTATTCTGGAACCAGTAAGTTGAATCTTAGGAAGAAAGCAAATTTAGTTGTGGTCTTGTTAGTGGAATCCCCATAATTAGATTAGTATCAACATGAGAAAAATTGGCAGAGCTTTCTATTGTCACCTTGTCAGGTGCAGCCATCTGCAAGCAAAGCCCCAGGCTAAACCTGCTGAGATCTTAACCATGGTTTCCTTTCCTTTCCTTTCCTTTCCTTTCCTTTCCTTTCCTTTCCTTTCCTTTCCTTTCCTTTCCTTTCCTTTCCTTTCCTGTCCTGTCCTTTCCTTTCCTGTCCTTTTCTTCTTTCTTTCTTTCTTTCTTTCTTTCTTTC
>BDUI01000024.1:395085-410113 GCA_002335545.1 Apodemus speciosus
TTCTGGCTCTGGGTGCAGACAAGAGCCTGGCAGGGTAGTTGGTGTCAGTCTTGGACTCTGTCCACGTACCTGGCCTCTGCTGCTAGTAGTCTGTAGTGCCCTGAGGCAAGGTGGCTGCCTTGGCTGTAATCCGGGCACAGCCTGCACAGACCCCCGAGCGAGTTGGTAGCCGCACAAGTCGCTCAGCTTCACCAAGCATTTCTTAGCATATATGATAGTGTCAGGGTTTGGTATATTGGATGAATCCCCAGGTTGACAGTCTCTGGATGGCCTTTGCTTCAGTCTTTGCTCTACACTTTATCTACATATTTTTTCCTGTAAGTATTTTGTTCCCCTTCTTAAAAGAACTGAAATATCCACACTTTGGTCTTCCTTCTTCTTGAGCTTCATCTGGTCTGTCAATTTTATCGTGGGTATTCAGAGCTTTTGGGCTAATATCCTCTTATCAGTGAGTGCATACCGTGTGTGTTCTTTTGTGATTGGGTTACCTCACTCAGGATGATATTTTCTAGTTCCATCCATTTGCCTAAGAATTTCATGAGTTCATTGAAGAACAGTGATCTTAATTCATTTCTTAGTGCTTACTTTAGGGGAATCATCGGAGAAAAGTTATCATCCTAAATATTTCTGGCAAGAATACAGTTAAATGATAGAAATAATTGAAATCAATGTTCAAATATGGGACATGGTATATTGCACCTTATTTACCTGAGACAATATTACATAACAAGTATAAAATGATAGAAGAACATGTAAAATACACCATCATTGGTAGTTAGGTAAAAAAAAAAAAGTAGTTATTTTTTTCCATGTAGTGTCTCTTCAGTAATGTAAAAATAAGTGCAGATAAAACCTGATTGAATCTGCTCGTTCCCACATTCGGGTTCCCACATTCAAGCAGACTGAATTGTTTTTGTGCATTAGGTTCTATTTTATGAGAAAGAAAGAAATCCTAAGTAACTGAGTTAATGTGAAGATTTTGTTTGGACGCACACATCCCATGGTTGCTCTGTGGGGAGTGAGTTTATTCTCCCAAAGCTCTTAAAAAATGACATGTTTAATGTTGGCCCAGAGGCTCATTACACTCAGAGGCGCCTTCTGAATCAAGCATACTTTCCCTCAATATGGTTTTACTGCTAGGTGTGATACTGTCTTCTAACTTCTTTGAAAAGTAGTCATCTCTGTACAGGACATGTAGGAATCTTATGCAGGTAATGGAGCCAATGAAGCAGACAACGCACTCTCCACTTTATGGTTAATCTGAGACTTACAGTCTTATGGAAGCCAGTTTTGTTCACTTAAGAAATTGAATTTTTTATTAATATTTACTTAATTAGTGGATCTGACTTGGTTCCAAATGGACTCCCACATGAGAAGGTCTATGTGTAAATACTGAGAATAAGCCAGTGTCTTTGGGCAACTTCAAATATCACCTCATGCCAACTTTTAAGTAACAGTTTCCACTGTTAACAAATGGAACCATGAGACTGGAGACAGACCACCAGTGTGCCTCCCACAGGCCACTGTGTCTTCCCTGTGTATCTTCCCAGTGTGGCCAATGGGAGCTTGGCATTTCTGCAGGAAGTGAAAGCTTCTTTTTCATATTTCAAGCTGCCACATGTTTTGAGTTCATGCTGATGCTTTCAAGGTTTAGCAAAGTGGCCACAGGGCTTTGCTTGTTGATGAGCCTTTGGACGGGTTTCTGAAGACCAAGTCCTGTGGCCATTCAGGAAATTTTAACAGCTTTGTTTGCAATTAGGCATACATATGGCCTGGGATCAAATATAAACTTTGAATTGGAGACAAAGGATTAAATGGGCTGCCAAAGATGTTTTCCTTCAAAGTGTGTCCAAAACAGCAGCTTGATTTCGTGTGGCACATTTCTGGGTTACACAGGCATGGCTCTCAAGATTCTAAGTTCCAGGTGTTTGGAGAACCCCTCTTTTTAATTAGTGACCCAACATCTGGTGTCTGAGCATCACCAGTTACTACTCCTAGACCTTTTCTGGGTTTTGCTCCATCAAACCTCTGTATAACTGGATCCTAGTGGCTAAATTGTTTAGGTCCTATGTTAGACTCCAAGCAATAAAGCTACTGTCTCTATAACTGAATTTCTCTGGAAGAGGAATCACTCATGGTTTAGTGTGTCTGGTAGCAAGCAAGAAGCTGATGAACAGTATCCTAGTTAAAGGGAGGAACAAGTTGCTTTGATGGAGGCCCTTTTATGTTTGAGTTACCAGGATGCAGACACCAGAATCACAAGGATAAATGAATGTATATACATTACTTGATACAAACTGTAGAACAATGCCTGCATAGGAACATACATGACTTGAGTAGGTGAAGTCTGTAGGAATGTTCAGAGTACAGATAGATTTAAATAAATCAGTTGGAGGGGATTTGAAGCAGGTTTTATTTGGAGATATATTGCTTGTACTTTTGTTCACTGGAATGACACTGTATAATACAAGAAAACAATATGCTGTGGACCAGGATTAATACAGTGTTTGAGCATGCACAAACTCAAGGGTGGGGTTGGTGGGGTTAGGGCAGGCACAGCAGTAAGAAATGTATAGACTTAATAGCCTCAGGAGACCCCCTCATTCTTAGTCAAAGAAATTTCTCTGTAATTAACAATGGTTAATGCAGAGTCCTGACAAGTTGAGGGACTAAGAAGTAACCTGAGTGCTCAGTCTTACCTCACCCCCTCCCTCCACAGCCCAGGGAACACCATAGTTGAAGGAGCCATATGATGGGGAGGAGGGCTGTTCTGTGTGTTGTCTTACAGGTATGACAAGGCTGTGGCACTCACAGCACCGGCAATTGCCTCTTGTAAGGGTTTCTTAAGACTGTAAATGTTCAGTCATAGGTGGCAGAGGGGATCATGAGGCCTGAGCCTGGGAGAGCTAAAGGAAGTCAAGGGCTTCCAGGAGAGGAAATCATTGTCCGCAGTGGTATATAACCCCTGAAATTACTCATGCTCTAGCAGATAGTTCTGACCTTCCATGCCCAACCAGATGGTCTTGAATAAACTATGTGTCTCACAGAGAAAGAAAACCCAAAGCAACAAAGATTAGAAAGTGGAAGGGAGATTTAGTGGGAAGAAAAAGGGTTGGAGAGGGAGGGAAAGGGTAGAGAGACGAATCTGGCTATTAGACACATGTATGGAACTGTCAATTACTAAAAATAAAAAGCTTGCAATAGGCTGGAAAGTCCTATGTCTACAACAATGTGAGCTCTTCTGATCAGGAACAGGTCAAGGCACAGAGCCTTGTACATGCAGTAAGGATGCACTTAGCTCTTAAAGGAATAGCTAAAAACCTTACTTTACGTGCATAAGAACACACACACACATCTAAATAATACCTCCTTCTACTGAGTTTCTATGATTTTACTTTTTTGTCTTTATTTTTTCTATAAATATTTATCAAGAATCATCTCTGTCTCAGACACTCTGATTAGTGCTGGGAATATAAAAAAGACAGGATCCCTGACCCAAAGAGGCTGGGAGTCTGAGAAGTATAAATAAATAGGCAATGAAAGTACACTGTCCCCAAATCATCACTATTGCATTTATTTATGTAGATGTCTCTTCTGTTTATTTAGATGACTTAATTTGAACTATACAAGCAGAGAGTCTGGGTCTCATAGATGTATTTTATTCATTAGCAACTGGGATAAATCCTTTACACTTAAACACATGGCAAATTACTTAAATTAATTAAGCAAATGGTATAGATGTAGTGCCCATATTTATATTTTGTTCATTTTATTATGACTCTTTTTAGAAAAAGGGCTGTGTGTATTTAATTTAAGTTGACACAGACAGATCTAAGTCTAAAGGGCACTTGGCAAGGGTTTAGGCAATGAAAATAATATAAAGGGTAATTTATGATGCCAACCTAACTGTACCAGAGTGATATCACATGTTCCTGGGGTTAACTCTCAATTCTACCATTGGATCTGTGCAATCCTGAACACATTCACACATTCAGAATCTCTCAGAGCCCATGAACCCTCAGTTTGAAATGAGATAATAAAATAACACCTAAATCTTTGCTACTTATTATAATCATTATTATTTATTTGCGTGTTGTATGTAGTATGTATGTACATGAGTAGAGGACATACATACATTGATTATGGGTATCTTCTGCTATAGTTCTCAAACTCAAAGGAGTCAGGGTCCTTTCGCTGAACTGTAGTTTATGGTTTCAGCTACACTGAGTAGCCAACACAGCTTCTATATCTGCCTGTCTTTATGCCCCAGAGCTAAGGCTACAGGCATGCATTACCATGCCAGCTTGTGTATGCGTGGTGAGGTATGAACTCAGATGGCCCCCCTGCCTACAGAATGAGTACTTTATTCACTGAACATACTTCCCAGCCCATTCTTTATTATTTTTAGAACCCTGACCAACTGATCTCATTTGCCATGCATTTACACCTGGAACAACATTGATAAAGACAATGTTGGCATTTCTTTTGCCAATCCAGAAAGATTCTGTTTGTAAACAAAAAGTACAAGGAAGTTGAAAGAAGAGTTTGTGAAGTCAGATCTTAAGATAAGGAGAGGGTGGTCTCTGGAGTAAAAGTGGGTTGCAGAGTCATTCAAGCATATTTTCCCTTTCCTGATTGCTTGAAAAGCCAATAAACACGTTTTCTAGTGCTTTTCTAGGTTAAGGTCTCACGGTATTTTTAGGGCCCTTTAGAATTTTCAAAAAGGAGAGTGATCTTATGTGGAAGAAGTCTTTATGGTGAGCTCAATTTTATTGTGACCGTTCTTAAGGGATTAGTAGGAATCACAATGTTTGTACTATTTGAGAGTAGGCTAGCCTTTAAACAGAATATACAGGGCCAAAGGCAGTTTTGTTCTCAATGGAAAAAGTAATGCGCTGAGGGTTAATCTTCACTGTCAATTCAACTAGATTTAGAATCCTGGGAAGCATACTTCTGAGTGTGAGTGTAAGAGTGCTTACAGAAAGGATTGATGTAAGAGGGAAGATCCTGCCTGCATCTGGATGGCACCAGACCATGTGTTGGGATGCCAGACTGAATAAAAGACAAAAGGAAAAAGCCAGATGGGCACCAACACTGAGATAGTTCTTAATCTGAGAAGTGAGGTGACTGCTGCTACCATAGCTGTGAGTCGTCCTTGCTGCCACGCCTTCTGTGACATAAAGATGTGTGTCTTCAAAATGTGAGTCATTCCTTCTCTGACATGAAGATGGGCACCTTCAAACTGTGAGCCAGATAAACCCTTCCAGCCTTAAGTTGTTCCTTGTCAGGAATACCTCGCTCTCTGTCTCTCTGTCTCTGTCTCTGCCTCTGTCTCTGTCTCTCTCTCTGTCACTGTCTCTCTCTGTCTCTCTCTGTCTGTCTCTCTCCCTGTCTGTCTCTGTCTCTGTCTCTCTCTCTCCTCTCAATTTCCATTTTTTTTCAAAATTTTCATATTCAGGATACTACATAAATTTGGAATAAGTGAAAAATTATATTTCGAGAGATCTTAACACTGTCCGAGTGTTCTAGTGACAACTGCTAAGCCTTGTGACAAGCATGTCAGTCATATTTATTGCAGTTGTGCAGTTGTCACATTTGGTTTATGCTTTAAAAAAATAAAAACAACTGAAATTCAGGAAACTGTTAGCTGAACAACCACTCACTTTACAAAGCAACTACATGAATTATTAATCTGCTCAGTGACTTGAAGGCTATAAATGTCCATTTTTCAGAAGAGGAAATGGAGGGCTTAAACTGCCAAAGTCACCAGGACAGGAAGACTTGAACTCAGGACACAATTCTGTCTAGTTCAGAAGTTTTGATTATTTCCATCACCCCTACTGGCACATTTGTTTATTTTGTGCGTGTATTTGCTTATTTGCTTATTTATTTATTTATTTATTATTTATTTATTTATTTATTTCTGAGACAGGATCTTACTGGAACTCATTTTGTAAACTGGGTTGGCCTTGAACTCACAGATATCCAATTGCCTCTGCTTTCCAAGTGCTGGGATTAAATACATTTGCTTTAGTGAGAAGTCATCATGAATCACACATGTCTCTGTCAGAAAAAGTGTGTTCCATCTGAGATGAAGACAAGGCATGAATGAACCTGGATATGTGGGAAAAGCAGGTTAGGCTCAGGAAGCAGTAACTGTGTTCCGCAAGATGACAGTGATGGAAGAGAACTCTTTACTCCTAAACTAATTTTTTGGGGGCCAATCATTTTTCTAAATTCTGTTATAGAAAACATTTGTTCATGGGACTGAAGAGAATGACTAGCAGTTAAGAGTATATATTGCTCTAGTAGAAGCCTGACACTTGAGTCCCAGAACTCACAATGGGCAATTACATGTAACTCCAGCTCCATGGAACAAGGTATTGGATGACCTTTTCTAACTTCTGAGGGTACTTACATCCATGTGCACACACCCACACATATACGTAAGTTTAAAAATATGTTTCAAGTTGTTCAAATCACTGTCAGTAGCTGTGCTTGTGACCCCACAACTTGGGAGGTAGAGGCAGGAGGACCAAGAGTTCAAGGCCAGTTTTGGCTATTATTTAGTCCAAGGCCAGCCTAGGCTAAATGAGACCAGGATTAAAAAAAAAACTGGTATCACTGTTAACAGGTCTTCAAAAGATAGCACACACTCAACCCCATTAATCTATTGGCAAGGTTTTGTTAATTAGTATTTGGTAATTGGTTTTGTCCGGGAAAGCTAGTTAAGGGTAAAGCAGAGCAGGAAAAAGTGCCAGACAAAAGAATAAAATTTTATGCTCTAGTAGGTAAAAAGAAAGTTTGGGGATAGAAATTATCCAAAGGTGGAAAGATAGGGGTAAGCAATATGTTGAAGAATGTCTGTTGTTAAAGGAATTAGTTGAAGGGAAGGGGATTGATACTTGAGTCAGAAAGAGGGACAATCTCAAGAGTTTACATTCCTCATGTTATTTTTATCTTATTACTTAACAATGAATTGGGGATTAAGACAGATGTGATGGGAAATCAGATTTAGAGCAGAGCATACTAATTAATCTTGTCATGTCTGGCTTAACTCGGAAAAGGATGGAAGGCTAGGGAGCTATCGCTTTACCAAACTACAGACCTGGGGAGACAATGAGTCTAGAGGTTGATAATAGAAAATCCAGGCTTACTGGAAGATTAAGAAAAGCTAGAGTCTTGTCACACAGGTGGTAACTTCCCCCCCCCCCCCCGCAGTGAGATGGGAAGTCAGGGACAGTAGGACAAGACCAGCCTGACAAGACATACATTCCTTAGAGACGTTATCCGTGGCACCTTGTGCCCTAAGGAAGGACATTTCTGTTAACAGATCTGGGAAGACTGGTAGCTGCTGGAGGCCTGGAGTGTCCAGCTTGACCCCCACTTGACTCGTGGCACCTCTTCTGTGATGGAGACCATGAGCTGCTCCCAGGCCTCCACTTGTTGAGTGTTGAAGTGTTAGTCCCATAATCCAGCCTACAAGTGGTTAGTTGTACGGGCGCTTGGAGCACAGCACAAATTCCGGGGCCTTCGATAAGTCATCTTTGGTCCCAGGCTTGGGCTGATCAAAAGGTGCAGACTGGGATTAAGATTCGAGATAAGTAAAAGCAGTATCTGGGGAGTGGCCCCTTAAGTCCTTTGTGGCTGACTGTTGGAACGTGTGATCTTTATTTAACCCATGTACAGGCAGGATTCTTTTCTATTTCTGCTCAGTTTAGTGGACAGTCTGTCTCCCTAACGGTCTGAAATCTAAATACTGTGCACACTAAAGTGAGGTATTTCCCCACACAAAGCCAGACGCTGGTTTCTGAGTCTCCTCTGGGAAGGGAAACTCTAAATACCATGAACATTTAGTTAAAACAAAGAAAAGTAAAAGGCAATGTTATCTGCTCCTTGTCTGAACCAACTGATGAAACTGACCGTCTCTCTGGGCTGAGATAATCCTCACTTGCTTTTCTATGCAGCCTCTCTGCTGCCAGTAGAAGTTTTGAAAATCATACCATGGGACATCTTTAACCCTAAGAAAATTATCTCAATAATCCACTATTTAATGCTTGCTTTTCCTGAGTGTGCATAAATGTAATTTGGGTAAAACAGTTATAATTAGAAAAACAAAATAGCCCGAAAAGGAAATATTGTAATGATTGGCTGTAGAAGAGTTTGACTTACAAGACTCAGTCCTGAGCAGGACAGGGAAGGAACCCAGGAGAGAGTCCAAGATGTCCTGCCAGAAAATACAGATGCTCCCAGAGTAAGATGACCCATGCATTTTTACATGCTTAGGGAGTTTAATTCCCTTTAAGAAACTAAAGGGCTTCCTCCTGTTGAAGCAAATTCTGGAACAATCTCCGCTAAGCTTATAATGTCTGTTTATCATAAAACTGAAAACAGAAAAAACATATTCCCGAGATTTCTTTATCAATGATGTGATTCTCAGATTCTCCCCTAAATCTACCTAGAAACTGACAAGGTGCTAACAATAATGGACTCCCCAAATACCGTCACCACAGATCTCAAAGATGACTTTTGAAGAAGGAAGCTAATCTGGACTGGGAAGAAGCTCTCTGACAGAGTAGGGGGACCACCAACTACTTTCATCATGTTAAATCATTAGCTTGCAGTTATGCGTTTTGTATTTTTCCCTTGGATATCTGAGAAAAGAAAAGGATATTTTCTCAGAGGTTTGGTTTTTTTTTTTGTTTTTTGTTTTTGTTTTTGTTTTTAATTTCCAACAGTTTCAACACTTCTGAATTCCACCAGGAGGCAACCCCCACCTCCAAAAGCATGCTCAGAAAGTATTGTTCACAGAAGCTAAATGGAGATGATATACTAACCAGTTTTTTTTTTTTATAAAAGAATATGTGTTTCCTACCAGCCATTAAAAATGCTTCAAGTCTCCTTTTAGATAAACCCCATCCATGTATCTCTTCTTGCTTTGAGGTAGAACTCAAAAGTCATTTTATTTCATTAAATGTTTCATTAGTTTCTAGAATGCATTTAGAGCTCAAGTAATGAGAAACAAATTTAATCCCATCAGTAAATGTATTATTGAGAAATACCAACTTTTGAAAAAGAAAACTTTCCATTTTCTTTTTTCAGATAGAATAGTTCCTTTAAAATTATTTTGAATCCTATGGGCAGAGATGGGAAGGATGGGGTGCTGGCTGAAGATTGCTCTTGGAGTAAATGGCAGGTACATTATTTTCTTAAAGTGCAAATGATGGTTGATCCATGTTTAAAGTATGTCCATACAGCAGTAGCTTTGCCACAGGGGAATCACAGGAGGAACACTTAAAACTATTAATGACACCACCATTTCATCTGAAGTAAAAGAGTCAGATGTGTTTTTATTACATCTGTTTCTATGGCTCAAAACCCTGGAAGTGTTCGTGTTCTTGTAAGCACATAGCACGTTAAAACAGGAAATAAACAAAAATGTCTTTGCCAGGTGTCACAATGTTAAAACTGGTGGGAAAAGTGTAATGAAAAGAACAAGCAAAATCTATGAAAACATTATGGAACACATTACCAAAATAACCCACCAGGTTCTTCTAGGTAACAGGCAAAAATGAGTGACTAAATAGACTTTGATACATGTTTTAATTGAGACCAAGACAAAATCACAAGTCTAATATTGTTTGTTCAGTTTACCTTGTTATAGGCTGTTGTGAGCATACACACACACACACACACACACACACACACACACACACACACATATACACTCTCCATACTTTAACCATTTCATCATTCACAGTTTTCTCTCATTTGTGTTTGGAAATCAGTACTTAAATCTGCCACATAACATTTCACAGTAAATGACAGGGCATCTCAGTTCAGTTTCCTCAGGCAGTTACATTTCCAGTTCTTTCTCCCTGTGCTCGGGGAAATGAACCAGGATCCTTGGGAGCTCCTGCAGCAAAGACATCCAATCAAAGCACCACCAAGAAAACATGCAATGTTTTACCGTATGCCACAGGGCCCACTAAGTGGACAGTGGGATTGAGTTAAAGGCTGGAGCAATGAAAAAAATGACAAGGGATGTCCTTTCTAAATAAGGGTCTGCACCTGAGTCAGGATCCCTGTAAGTACTGCTCAATCTATTTCTCAGCTTAGCAGCATTAAACACTTGGCAAAGCCCCAGAAAGCCAGCACTCGTGGCTTCCTTTGGCACAGATGGTTATCAGCACTCAGGGACCTTTCCAGTCTTAACTCCTGGGAATGCGACTCTGTTTAGATAGTGTCTGGGGATTAACTGGCAAGAAGCTGTCTCCTGATACAGGTTTCTTCTGTCCAGGGCTGACAAGAGAATGCCACGCCCACCACTTCTCAGTGCTGTTCTGGAGCTGAGAGAGGCCAGCACACAGGCCTCACTAGTCCTGCTGTTGTTGCACACCTCCTTGTCCTTCCTGAGGACTAGAATTGCGGTTAGAAAGGAAAACAATGGCCTTCAGTGCCACACAGGAGAATGGTAATGGGAGGAAATGGCAAAGACACAGGAAACTAGGAGAGTGGCTTTCTTACACAAACAAGCCCAGGGAAAAACAAGGCTAGAGAAACAAAGGTAAAGCTGGAGGAAGTGGCCTGGGCCATAGGAGAATGCTGTCAGTGAGGGGGTAGAGCCATGTGTAGGTGGCAACTTGGGGTGACCCGGTGTCTCTGGGCTGCCGGAGTACAAGACAATAGAGAGGGTTTTTTTTCTTTGTTTGTTTTAAGAAGTCATCCTCACTCCCATGAGGAGAAAGAACAGGAAGGATCAAGTTCAAGTATGAGGAGGCTGACATGATGGAGGGAGAGAATACTGGGAGAAAGAAATGGAATCTGTTGGTGGGGGGGGGTTGGCAGGGGTGAGCTAGAAACCTAGGACAACAGGAACTCCCAGGGATCTATGAGAATGACCCTAGCTAAGACTCCTAGCAATGGGGGATGTGAAACCTGAAACTGCCATCTCCTGTAACCAGGCAAGACTTCCAATGGAGGAATTGGGACACCAAGCCAGCTGCAAAACCTTCCACCTACAATGTGTCCTGTCTACAAGGTGTGCGTGGGTAAAACTGGAACAGAAATTAAGGGACTAGCCAACTGGTTCAGCTTGAGACCATGCTGTGAGAGAGAGCCCACCCCTCACACTATTAATGATATTCTGCTATGCTTACATACTGGAGTCTGGCATAACTGTCATCTGAGAGGCTTCGCCAAGCAACTGATGGAAACAGAAGAAGAGACCTGCATCCAAACATTAGGCAGGGCTCCGGGGAATCTTGTGGAGGAGGAAGAATTGAAGGAAGGAGTCAGAAAGATCAAGAACTCCACAAGAGTCAACTAACTTGGGTCAATTGGTTCCCACAGAGACTGAAGTACCACCTAAAGAGCATGCATGGGATGGACCTAGACCCTTTGCACACATGTAACAGCTGTGCAGCATGCTCTTCATATGGTACTCCTAACAGCAGGAGCAGGAGCAGGAGCTGTCTGACTCTGTTGCCTGCCTTTGGATCCTTTCCCCCTAACTGGGCTGCCTTGACTAGCCTCCATGTGAGAAGATGTACCCAGTCCTACTGCAACTTGATATGGCAACGTGGGTTGATATCCATGGCAGGCCTCCCTTTCTCTGAGGACAAAGGGGGGAGCAGGGTTATGGAGAAAAAGAGAAGTGAGAGGGAGAGACATAGAGAAGAGGGATGGGAGGCTGCTATTGGGAGGTAAAGTTAATAATTAATTAATTAATTAATTACAAGAAAATAAAGAAGGTCTGGAAGATCAAAGCCCCTCAGAGCACCCAGAAGTAAACAGAAGAGAGGAATAACCCAGGGACAAGATAACATTCTCAAGGAGGCCTGTAGTGACTGACATCTACCAAATGGACTCCACCTTCCAATAATGTTGCCAAATAATAAATACATCAGAGAATCAATCCACTAATGAGGATGAAACCCTCATGGTCAATCACCTGTCACAACTGGATCCACAACTGGGAAATCAAGGCTTACAGGTAAACTTTAGAAGAATTGATATGCAAACCATAAGTGTCCTTGTGGACTGGGATAATCCTTTTTAAGTCCCAAATCATGGTAGACCAGATGTACCTTTTAAGGTATTTATTCCTATGATCCCTACAACAGATTCCTCAATGACACAGGTCTCAACATGGACAACTAACTATTTTTGTGCCTTAGTTTCTGAAATAATGGGAACTAACTAAAGTTTTAAAGATATTTGACCACAAATGGATATTCTATTCACCAAGATACACAATTGCCAAGCTGTAGCTGCAGTTTTCCACAAATTTTAATTCTTTGCCTACCCTTTATCACGAAAGCTGTAAACCTTTTCATTTACCTTCCTGGGTGTCTCTAACCTTACTGTTTCAATTCTAATAATTATCTAATCCTAACATTTGTTCTCATTGTAACAATGTGTCTTCACAGGTTCTTTTCTAATTAATTAATTACTTAATTAATTAATTAAACTTACATCTTGATTCCAGTGTCCCTTCCCTCCTCTCCTCCCAGTACCTACTCATCACCTCTCTTCTCCCCTTCTCCCTTATTCCCTGCTCCGAGCATCCTCCTTTCTCCTCAGAAAAGGGGAGGCCTCCCATGGATATAAATCTACCCTAGCATATAAGGTGCAGTAGGACTAGGCACATTTTTTCCTATTGAGGCTGGACAAGGTAGCCCAGATAGGGGAAATGGATCCAAAGGCAGGCAACAGAGTCAGCAACAGCCCCTTGTTTTCATATGTAGCCAAGTCTGCTGTCTGCCATGTGGCTGTGTACTGCCAGGCTTCCTGCCATGCTAGTGAACTAAACCTCTGAACCTGTAAGCAAGCCCCAATTAAATGCTGTCCTTTCTAAGCTATGTCATGGTCATGGTGTCTTTTCACAGCAATAGAACACTGACTAAGACAAGTTCCATGCTATAATTTTTAATTGAGTTCTTGATTTCTTAATGTTCAGTTTTTTAATATTCTTTTAATATTCTAGACACCAATCTGTTTAAGGTGTATAGCTTATAGAAACAATTACCATTTTTAAGCTTCCTCTTCATTCATATGATAATGTTCTTTGGTGTGAAGAACTCTGTAGATTCATGAGATCCCAAGTTGTCAGTCTTAATGCCTGTCTTAGTTAGGGTTTCTTTGTTGTGAAGAGATACTATAACCACAGCAACTCTTATAAAGGACCACATTCAATTGGGGCTTGCTTACAAGTTCATAGGTTTGGTCCATTATCATTATGGTGGGAACATACCAGCATCTAGGCAGGCATGGCACTGGAGGAGTTGAGAATTCTACCTTTTGTTCCAAAGACTGCTAGAAGAAGACTGGATTCAAGGCACCTAGGAGGAGGGTTTTAAAGCCCATGCCCACAATGATACAGGTACCCAAACAAGGCCACACCTACTCCAACAAGGCCACACCTCCTGATAGTACACTCCCTGGGCTAAGCATTTACAAACCATCACAATGCCTGTCCTATTCAGAGTCCTGTTCAGAAAGCCTTTCTTGTACCTGGAGTTGAGGTGTACTTCCTGTTTTCTCTTCTATTAGACTCTCCAAAAGAGAAAAGAGAAGAATACCTCAAAATTCTTTTCATGAAGCTAGTATAACCCTGATACTCAAACCAGACTAAGGACAATTTTCAAAAAGAGAATTATAGGCCAATCTCCTGATAAACATGTATGCAAAAATTCTCAATAAATATCTGCATACCAAATTCTAAAACACATGATCAAGCTGGAGGAAGTTTCATCTCAAAGATATAGGCATGGTCAACATATATAAATAAATCCATAACTATAATCCACCACATAAAATGACTAACGGATAGAAATCATGCAATCATCTTATTAGATATAGAAAAGGCTCTGACACAGTTCAGCATCCCTTCATGATAAACATTCCTGAGTCTGGAGATTTACAATATATATCTCAACACAACAAAGGCAAGGTACTATAAACTTATAGCTAGCATCAAGCCAAGCAGAGGGAAATACGGATGTATTCCCACTAAACTCAGGACAAAGACAAGGTATCCAATTTTTTGAAGTCTTAGCTAGAACAATAAGATGAGGAAAGCTAAAGGTGAATACAAATAGGAAAGGAAGAAGTCAAAGCATCCATATTTAGAGCGATGATTCCCAAGGAAGGGAAAGGCATGTGTGGTGAGAACTTTAAAACACAGAATACACTGAAGAAGTTGCCAGAAGATGGAAAGACTGTCTATGCTTGTGGACTCTCAGGACTGACATAGTGAAAAGCAGCAAATACTTTTAGAGCTAGTTTCCTATTTTTCTACTCTTTTTTGTCTCCACTCAAAATGTTAATTAATGGTGACCCTTTATTTCTTCATTCTGTTATTTTTGGATTCTGTATTTACTGGACACTAACCATATATTTGATGGATTTCTTTTGCACAGTAACTTGGAGACTGCATATCGTTGTGGGTTTGTCTGTCTGTCTGTCTGTCTGTCTGTCTGTCTGTCTGTCTGTCTGTTTGAGGAGCCCCAGACAAAGGGTACTTAGACTTAATGCATGTGGACTTCATGATGCTTCCGAGATTAACAAGCACATGTCTTGAGATGTTTAGAACCATGTGGCTGGGCTCTACAGCCCTGGGCTGACTGAACAGGAAGACTATGTCTGGGGTTTTCTTGTAACCTTAGAAGCAGTATCTTCTCAGATAGCTTTCTCCACCCTGGGACTTGGTGTCTTCCTTCCTCTGCCTCCAGAGTGTTGGGATCACAGGTCTGAGCCACCGTGCTTAGTGGGAAGATAGTCTATCTGCCTCTTTTTCCTTTATTTCTGGGCTATAAGCTGTCCTCAGGTAAGTGGGTCCCATGGAAAGCTCTAAGTGACCCAGGCAACCTGAAGCAAAAATCTCTCCTTACCGAAAGATTAGGCTCTCACACCTGGGAAGGCCACTGAGAGGAGAAGTGCTTGACCACTGCAAACTCACAAGGCCTTTAGCTTTCCCTTCCCTTCCCTTCCCTTCCCTTCCCTTCCCTTCCCTTCCCTTCCCTTC